>OENT01000071.1:0-244227 GCA_900239685.1 Rotaria macrura | reverse complement strand
ATTTAAGTCATTTAGATCATTTAGATCACTTAGATCATTTAGATCATTAAAGTCATAAAGTCAGTTGTTTCCCCCTTGTGTCAAATGATAGTTGAGAATCTGTAGTGCACTGCTATGAAACGCCTACAGTTAGAAAACTAATAAAGTAAAAAACAAACATTTAAAGCAATTTTTGCAGTTTGACTCTTTTACCTATCCAGCAAACGACATATGAAAATAGTCAAAGCATTTTTCTACTGTTTACCTACAGACTTGAGATTACGGCGAGTGGTTCTTGAAATGATATAGATTGCATGAAAGTATGTAATAAAGGACCTACAACAAAAAAGAAAGAAGAATGTATTGAAAGAGTAAATGTATTTTGGTTTTACTGTCAGAAAACAACCTAAAGTTGCATAAGCTCTTCTGAATACATTTAACCAACCCTTCTAGTCGTCTTTTATATCTTCTATATCAATATCTCACGGGTTCGATTCATACAGTAACCTTTTGACATTGCAATAAAATATATAGTCATGTATTGATCAACAATTTCTGTTTTGAAGCTTCCAGAAAGATTCTCTAACAGAGAATTTCATTTTGCATAATTTAAACCCTATTGCACGCATCTATTTTATTCTTAAACTAGCTCATTTACTCTGTTCTCATATAGAATATTTATCCGTAAAATTATATTCTGTATGTCCTTTTGTGGAACACGACCTGAAAGGAGTGTTAAAGTGTTTGAGGCAGACATTTTGAACCCCTCTGGCCCCCTCCCCACTCACCTTTGCCGACTGGTGGTTCCTCCATCACAGATCGTTACTGACAGGTGATTCCACCGTCATTGATAGTTACCGACAGAGTTGATGACCATTGCAGAAGGGATAGATGGCCTCCAAATGCGTCGCTGGGCGTCACCGATCTTTTTTACAGGACTAGTGAACATATATCACGAATTTCTGATGAGAATTTATTAGCTGCTTCTTTATTGCAGCTCTAGCGGCTAAGGTTAAAATGATGAGTCAATGGCTAGCAGGGTTCATGAAAGAAAGCAAGATTTGAGTGACTGTTGAAAGAAGTTACATCGTGTTTCACATTTTTTAATCCCGCAATGGATTGCGCTAAAAGCTTTTCTTACTGTGATGTATACATATTTGCAGATGCTGAATAGCTTTAGGCAGTCATCGGTGAAATCGGTCAATCCAGATCAGGCACTTTTTATATTAACTACACGCGACATGAATCGATACATACCTGTAGATAATTCTTTTTGTGGTAAAAATTAAAGCACTGTAAATGAAGAAAAAGAAAACTTTCAGTCAGATATTTCTTACCAGCCTATCATTTTACCATCGAAGCTGGGATGAGTTTGAAGTTGTACTTGGCTTGTAGGTGGCATCAAATCTAGATACTTCAATAATCAGTAGTATATTCTTATACTCAGTAAAGAAGTAGTTCTGTTGATGATTCTGTTCAGCGACTGAATCATTTTAAGATAAAGAATAAAAACTATGCCTTACATGCATAATTGGAAGGATATTATCTTATATGTTCGTAATAAATTGATTATGAAGAATTCCTTGTTAATTTTCTTCTTTAGTTTTAAAATGTAGCTCTGATATTGTGACCGGAATGTCATATAAATGTTACAGTAACCGATTTAGAAGCCTAACTATTCAACATTAGCATTGATATACCAAAACTTTCGTTCGGTTAGATTTTCATAATGATTAGATATCATTAGGGAAGCCTTTTAGAGTAGTACAAGAAGAGACAGTTAGCATTTCATCCAAGCAGAATGATTAACTAAACTAAATACATAGAAAATCCAAGGGGAAAATGAATGTATCTAGTTAATATAATGGGAAAAAGTGGCAGAAAGAAAATAATGAAGACGTAGTCCAGAACATCTATTATAAACCCTCACTTTCGTTACAATCAAGAAGTATTCATAATAGAACTTAAAAAACCCGCATGCACAATGCAAGTCTCTGATTGAAGTAATCAACTTTGATTTTTTTGAGAAGGTTATTAAACGTGCAAATGATTCCTGTAACGATTTCCAATTCTTCATTTCTATCGACAATGGTCACACCGATAACATTGAGAACATACCGTGTTTATATACAAATAGAGGAAAGGAAAAAACAACGAGAAGAGGAAAAAAGGTCAAGATAAAAATTAACACACGCTATATGAAAGAATGTTATTCTCAAAACATCGTATTGGGTTTCACATATAATTCCATATAGAGGGAATGAAAAATACGAAGAAGCTAGATAGGAATTAATTTGCTTTGATTCGTATTACCATAAAGGAGTAATTTTTAGTCACATACAAAAGATACTGTTAAAGACGTTGCAATTCTAACTACGGTCTATACGGCTGTGTTACAAACACAGTTTCTATCAAAATGAGACTATTAGAATGCATATGCCGCAATACGATGCTTAAAATTAGTTCGACGATTACAAACTATAATAGTTCCGTGTGTATACATCAATACAAGACTATCCGTTTTCAAGAGGGATTCACTGATTACAAATATACTGATCTAGGACATGTTTTAAAGTGAAAAAATACACTACGAAGCGTTATTGTTTTATTCTTGCATCTCGCAGTATTCTTAATAAGACTGTGTCGATAGGTTGTTCGTCGCTATTATTTTGGTTGAATTGGTCATTTCTTTCCTAATATTTTTTCACTGGAACGCACGATTTAATCAGTGCAAGAGGAGCAATAAAAAGCGATCTTTATTCGTATTTGTTTTTGATTACCTTGTACTCGAGCCATTGAGAGAGAGAGAATATGAATGACCTGTTGAAAGAAAAGGAAAGAAAAAAGGGTTGTTTGCTTGCAGGAAAAAAAAGAAACAGAATATGCAAAACACGAGCACACTATATAAATGTCTTCTTATCAATGTGTATAACAATGAAAGACGATTCTTTTTTCTTACGAGTCAAGATACATCGGCTTTAGGGCTTTTTCTTCAGGATTGTTTGTCCTTGTTTTTCTTCAGATGTCGTCGACTGATTCAAAACCTTCTGAACTAGAAATTAAATATACACAGATTTTCATCAACAACGAATGGCACAAGGCAATCAATGGTAAAACATTCTCAGTCATCAACCCAAGTACAGGCGAAGCGATCTGCCAAGTAGAAGAGGGCACACGAGTACGAATGCATATGTAAATACATTTTTACTCGATGTGCCATCATTGTTGCTTTTGTAGGCTGATGTTGATAAAGCCGTGAAAGCCGCTCGTAAAGCTTTCGAGCTTGATTCACCTTGGCGAAAGTATGATCCTGTAACGCGTGGGAATTTGATGAGAAAATTCGCTGATCTTCTTCGTCGAGATATAGATTATCTATCGGTAAGTTTTTCATTCTTACCGTCTCTTACTGAAAGAAAACAGTATTTTCGTTTCAGAAATTAGAAACGCTTAACAACGGAAAGCCAGTAGAAGACAGTAAAGGTGATATTTATTTTTCAGCTGATTGTATTGATTACTGTAAGTATATCTATTGCAAATGCTTGATAATTACTATCGTGAGCTCGTAGATGCTGGATGGGTTGATAAAATGACTGGTGAAACTATTCCCGGAGCACATGATCAGTTTATTTATACTCGACACGAACCCATCGGTGTTTGTGGTCAAATCATTCCATGGTCTGTTAATAGGTTTTATTCCGTAGAAAAAAAACATGTTTTTGTTTAAGGAATTTTCCTGTACGTGTTGTAATACTCTTGTATGATATCTATAATATTCATCCGATGAAATTTAGATTCTGATGATGGCTTGGAAATTAGGACCTGCCTTAGCTTGTGGTAAGTGCACCCGTAAATTTTCTTTCCATACCTCCTCTTATCGATATAAATAATAGGTAATGTCATCGTTTTCAAACCAGCTGAACAAACACCACTCACGGCACTCTACTGCGCTGCTCTTATGAAAGAGGTAGCTTTATCGATGATCGTGGAAAGACTATCTTAGTCACTTCTGTTATTATTTCTTTGAATGCTCTAGGCTGGCTTTCCACCAGGTGTTGTGAATATCGTACCAGGTATAAATCTAGAACGTAACATTCTCTCTGAAGATATCAGCATTTTATGTAGGTGATGGACCTGAATGTGGAAATGCGGTTGCTGCTCATGAAGATATTGATAAAATAGCATTTACGGGTTCAGTCGAAGTAAGAATATTAGATGATCTAAACTATGAGTAATAAACAAGCTTTCGTTCCAGATTGGAAAGAAAGTTTCAGAAGCAGCAGCTAAATCGAATCTAAAACGTGTTTCCCTTGAACTTGGTAAGTATTATTTTTTTTGCATGGAGTTCGCATATGCTATTCGGTTTTTAATATAGGTGGTAAATCTCCATTGATCATTTGTGAAGATGCTGATCGTAAGCTCTGAAAAATGTTTTTGAACACGAAATATCTATATTGCTTTTAAAATATCTCGACTAGTCGATTATGCCGCCAGTGTTGCGCATCGAGCTCTTTTTAATAATGCAGCACAGGCTTGTATTGCTGCATCTCGTACTTTCGTTCATGCAAAAATCTATGATGAATTTATTGCTCGCTCTATTGAACTAGCAAAAAAACGTGTCGTTGGTGACCCATTCGATCCTACGACTGTGCAAGGTCCACAAGTATGCAGCATTGCACGCTACGAATAAAAGTGATAGATTTTTGTTTTATATTGTCATTAGATCAATGCTAGTCAATTTGAAAAGATTCTAAACTACATTGAATCTGGAAAAACAGAAGGTGCCAAATTAGAATGCGGTGGCGAACGAGCACACGACAAAGGCTACTTCATCAAACCGACAATCTTCAGCAATGTTACAGATAATATGAAAATCGCCCGCGAAGAAGTATGGTGTTGTTGTGTTCGTTTTAATATTTCACTCATGCATGCTTATCCAGATTTTCGGTCCTGTAATGTCAGTAATCAAATTCGATTCATATGAAGATGTAATCAAAAGAGCGAATGATACAACTTTTGGTCTAGCCGCTGGTGTGATTACAAAAGATCGTAAGTGATTCGAAGAAACGATTGAATTCAACACTATGATAAACCTTATGTTCTAGTAACTCGAGGACTCTCTTTGGCTAACAAACTACAAAGTGGATCGGTATGGATTAACGATTATGCCGCCGTATGTAATCAAGCGCCATTCGGTGGCTTTAAACAATCAGGTCATGGCCGTGAACTAGGACGATATGGTCTTGAGGCATATTATGAAGTGAAAACAGTGGTGGTCAAACTAGTTTAGATAGAAAAAACGGAAAATTTTTAAGCGTGAAGAATTATTTCGATTATAAATTTTAGTGGTATAATGCTTCGGAAACTGCAAGTATTTGAAAAAATAAAAAGATTATCATTTTCTTCGGATTGATTCAATGACATTTTTCATGAATACGTGAACGTTTTTGATTGAAATATTACAGAAGATAATAAGTATCACATGATCGTGTTGGGTGAAATCATCTGAAGAGAAAGTCGGATACATAGCATTGTATGGAAAGAAAGAGCTACAATCAATGTTTTCTCTAATGTTTTGACAGGAATTACTGGTTGTACGTCATATCTCAAAATTGGGTGTGAAAAAAATGAGACTGGTGATTTCGAAATATTTCATAGCGGTACTTATTGACGTTCATCGGATTTTTATCATAACATAAAGATTAGTATTTGGTACATCTATCGCATTGTTCAGAACGATGAGTAGAATCATCATGTTTTGTTTGGTAGGAAAACTGGAAACGGAATTACTCTAACTACATTGTACTGGAAGTCCAAATCTTCATGTAAGAAATGACCTGCTTTTTCGACTTCTTTACCAAAAAAAGAAAACGTAAAAATCAATGACACAGAGGTTATTGATACAGGCATACTATTTGCTCTAGGTTCAGTGAATCATTCTATTTCTGCACACGGGCTCCTAGTCGTCCTAGACTACTGTTGCATTGATTATCACGCATAAAGAGAAGATTTCTCTGCTTTTGTGAACTTTAAATTCTTTCTCTGATTTTGATGTGATATTGTTTTTATTCGACTGATAAAATACGCTTCTTCTTGATCACACAGAATAATGTACTTGGAATCTCTCATAAATCGTTGGATGAAGTTTCATTTTTATCATGTTTACTGAAAGAGTCCACTCTTATTGATTACCTTTACTCAGATTTGGATAATGAAATTGGATGGCGGCCCCTCGAAAGCACAGTTACTTGCAACCTCCAATGAAACAGTAGATTTCAAGGAATATTTAAATGCTTTTGGAAAAATTTACTATGTATGGAAGCTAGTTGAAAGGACGCTAGAGTGAACGAATTAGCTTTTGTAAGAAAATGTATTGATAATAAAAATTTGATTTCGGATTGTAGTTAAGAAAAAAGGAGAATGAGTTTTTCATCTGGAGCAAATAAGTAGTAAAAATGAATAGAATTCTTCTTCTCATTAGATTCAAGGTAAGATTGATTGTGATAAAATGTAAACCTACAATTTCTTACCAGGGTAATTTCGTAGGTTGTATTATGCAAGTAAATATATATTACTTGAGTGAAGGCTACGTCTTTGTGTTTTCATAACAATCTCATTCACGATTTATACTATTCAATCGAGTATTTTGCTATGATATTTAGCATTGCCTAAATCGAGAAAATCTTTTAACACTCATGTGTAGAAAAAAAAGACTGTTTGGGGTATCCTGATAGTAATTCAGTTTTTTAGCCAATCGTTCTATGATTATATTCAGGAGCATGGCTTTACTGAATGAGTTTGTTCTTCTTTATTGCAAGTTTTTTTCAAGAGACATACATGCATTATGACGTACAAATAGAAATCTTTCATATCAGATTATCATCGAAGTTTTGTTTCTATTTCTGAAAATGTTCAAATATAGCAACAATTGTAGCTGAGACAGAAATGAAACGCAATCTCCAGATACCTGGTAGATCGATTTAATGTACCTTATCAAAGTATATCAAATTTAATGAGTCGAATGAAGCTAGATAAGAATCGACTGTTAGCAAAAGATGTATCATTATTTTATTGCTAAACAATATTACAAACACTTGACAGCGTGTATTCGATCTTTGATATTAATTTATCAATGATTCGACTTACAGCGCTAGTACATTCACTCTGTTCTAACATAGAATATTGATCAGTAAAAGTCCAATCCAATATCTTTTTGCTTTCGTATTCGAAAAGAAAAATATCGAAAAATTCGACACTCTGAATAATGGGAAAATACTGCTAGAAAGTCACTGTCAGAATCATCATACACGTAACTATCGGAAATATCCCAACATTCAAAGTGAAGAAAGAAGCACTTGTAGTCAACTATTTCTTACTAGCCTGTTGTGTTTCTATTGAACCTGGGCTAAGTTTGTAGGTAGCATGAAATCTAAATACATCACACTTTCGGTAGTTATTGTCAGCACTGTGCAATTGAATGAACCTAGGTTTCTTTATGGAAAAATAATGACTGCTCGTAAACTTTTGAATGGAATGAACTTTTCTAAGAGCTACAATGTACTGAACATAAAATTTGTTTATTGCCCTCTGCTGTGAAGAATCGTACTGCTTTACTGAAACAGAAAAAAGTTGTCAGTAATCCGTTAATCTATGTAGCATAAGATAGAAGGTTAAAGCTAAATTAGAATCGTTTTAACAGGCGTCAACTATGATATGTAAATTGCTCATTGGTAAACCTTAAGTTGTCAGAGTCGCGTTCAAATGTAATCATGATATGTAAATACTCTAACTCTTAAACAAAAATTTTCATAAAATTCTACACATCTCATAAGTGAAAATATGCGGCATTCTTGTCATTTCGTCTTTAAAACCTGATTTACACATGTAACTTATGAATATATTTGTTATCAGATTAATGATGTAATGAGAAAAATAAGAGTTCTTTTTTTGTCGGGTCAACTATGTTCAACTTTTCTTGTTTCTCTATTATCTGCACATCTATTTCAAGAATAAACAAAAGATTATCGCCCGGCGATGTTATCGACTTTTTTTCTGTTCTTTTCTCAAGCTAGGCGATGGAAACGAAGACAAAATCAGATGAAAAATATATAAGTCGTTATATTGCATCTGCTGTGTTATGTCATATGATTCGTTCAATGATAGAAACGGAAAAGAGAGAAAAAAATTCGATGAAGAAATTCATTGACAGACAGCAATAGTTCGTCGAAATTTTGCTCATTCTGTACATGAACATGAAATTTTTTTCTAGTCTGAAATGAGCAACGTTGTCCTTTTCTGACCTTTTCCGTTTATTGTACGTCTATTATTATATTCAGACGTATAAGAATCAATTTGACAAAGTGTATAACTGAGAAAGCCAACTAAAAAACAAAACAGAATGCCTCGAGGAATAAGTTGGAGTTTCAATGAGACTGAAGCTTTGATACGTCTATGGGCTGATTCAGCAACTCAAACAGCTTTACGTTTAAATAGTCGAAATCGTTGTATTTACGAAGATATTGCAAATCAACTACAAGCCATTGGAATAACTCGTACGGCTGATCGTAAGTGAAGACGTTTCTTGTTTTTTGTTATTCACCAAAATCTACAATACTATCTAGAATGTCAAATGCGTATAAAATTATTGAAGAAAATGTATCGACAAACAAATGAATCTATAAAACGTGGTGATGTATTTCAACAACGTCCATGCCCATTTTATAATGAAATGCATCGAATTTTTTCCGGCACAGAAGATGCTAATGGATCTTCATTGTTATCGAATTCTCAATCGTCATTGAAAGATAATGATGACGACGAAGAAATTAACGATGATGTTGACGATGATGATGATGATGATGAAATAAAAAATCTTGAACAAGAAAATGACAATCACATTCAATCAGAAGACAAATTAAGTCAAGCTATTGATCGATTAATTCAATATCAACAAAAACATGAAGTAAATAAACACTTGGAAATTCTTCATGGATTAATTCGTTTTTTCTTTAGGCGCGTTGGTATCAATATCTTGAACAACAGGCTAATATTGAATTACAACGTCGACAAGAAGATCGAGCATATCAACTACAATTGATTCAGTTACTTACGAATGTGATTTCCGCAAAAACAAATTCGTCACCATTTCAGCCAGTTCTTCAACAATTACTTATGAATAGTAGCTCACCGACAGAGAAAAATTTACTTCAACAAGATAATAAAACAAATCGAGGAGAAAAACGGAAATCTTCAGTAATAACACCTGATGATGAGAAAAAATCTAAAGTACGACCATCGTTACCATCAAATTTTTATTCACTTCTTGCCCAAATACATAATGTTAATAATATCGATGAATCAAGCTGATATAGATCTGTCTATGTTCATTCTGTACTGTTTTTTTTTGTTATATATTGTATAGATGCTATGGATTGATTTTTGTCTAACAGAAAAAAAAGATGCTTCCATACAATATTTGTTCGGTCTATATTAAGTATATTACTGAATAGACATATGGCAACATCTGCTTGTATGTTTTTTTCTATCAACTTTAGAGTCCGATCTCGAAGGAATGTTTTCAATTTTTGAAATCGACAGGTGAGTAATGACAATCATGACAGTGCATGTGTCATACTTGAGCCTGAAGAATTCCCATGTGCTCTACAGATAGAATTTAACATGTGTTAGACGATGCGATGTTACTATTCAAGACGTCGAAATCTAATGTTCTTATGGAAACTAGTATTTTATCGAAACTGATTATTTTCTTTTTGTCATGTTTATGAATAACAGTCGTGACATTTGAATTCATTCATTGTATATTTCATTTCTTTTCGTCTGACAAAAATATCTCTTTCGTACATCTTGTGTTCTTTTTGCATAACATAAGGCGTACTTGTTTCGAATGTTGACTTTGCAATTTACAGTTAGCTTCGATTTTGAATATTTCCAAGAATTGTTTGTGTTTCACCGACTAATTTTAACTTCTTTATGTTTTGCAGAAGCTCGAAAAAAAGGATTAAACATATCACGGCGTGATATCGTTTATGTTTATGACGAGCGAGGTAACGTGACTCGTCTATCTACTATCATCAACCTCTTTCAACTCCGTTATTTTTGTTCTTCCAAAAGATTCACATCTCAAAACAAGAAATATGATCTGTTGAGAGAAAGAAATGTCTACTCGAATCAATGTTAGAAAAAACAAGATTGATGATTCTTAGAAAAAATCAGGTGCAGCCTCTCTGATTTTTAACAATGAAAAACCATGTAGTCTCAAAATTTTATTTTCTCTTTTGGAAATTGTCAGGAAAAGAAAGAGTAGCAATCTACTCTGCTGAACTATTTCAAAAGCAATCGAATTTGAAATCGTATGATATCGTATCGTAGAAATCAAGTAGATTTACTAACCATCTATCTATTATGTGTACAACATACGTAAAAGTACTACGGTTCTGCATGTTTTGAGAGACCAATCATTCAAGTTGAATGAAATTTGTCATCTCAAACTTGTTCTCAGTTCCGATTCCATCGAAGTCACTTGACCGAAGCTAGAAAGAGAATTGAACTTTCACTTGGATCTTTTAATTTCGAATGTCCATGAAGTATAATTTGTACTCGTCAAAAGTTTACCTGTTAAACTTACTTTACTAATGAATCAATTGTTTACATCATTCTCATCTTGAAGAATCCATATTTTTTCCACGATCAAAACGCTTTACAGAAGTGTGAAACCGTACAGTGAACATTTTTTCTTATTGGCGAGTGTCGCATATGAAAGATGAGTTATTGATTTAGACAAATCATTTCTCTGTGATGTCAACTTACATGGTTTAGTAAGATATTTTAATTTTTCCACATGTTTATTTTAGAATTTATCTTTTGCGATAAACTTTCTCAACTTTTTGTTAGGTAGCATAATAATATTCAAAAGTTGATCCAGCAAAATCGAATATAAAGAAAATAGTTGTATGAAAATAGTCGTCACATAAACAAAATTTCGCTGAGTATGATTGTCGTGAGAGTAAAAAAGGTGCTGTATGTGAGATTGCGGGTATCCATGCTCCTATTTGCAATGAGATTCATAGGCACACACACGCAGCAATGGCTACAAATTCAACAGAACGTCAAAAACTAACCTTCAGTTCACATCCACGCCTACACCATGATCTATCTGAATAATATGATAAAAATCACGTAGTTAAACTTATCATGTTGGATTGCTTAAATTGATTTTTTGATTAATACCTTTTTCAATCCGAAAATATCTTGTGAAGAATTGTTCTAACGCGGATACTCTGATACGAGCCAACAAGAGGAAGATCGAAAAAAGAACACATATATAGAAATCGATACTAGAGACCGAAAAAGAATCGAATTGTCGAATGATTCGATTCGATTCGATTCTGTTCCACTTCCGAATCGCAGCACTGAGTGTCATTTTCTAATATTTTTCGCATTATGAGTTGTATCGTTGCGACACCTTGCAGCAATACTACCATCGGGTGGCAGTTCATCGCTGCTAGACAAATTGTCACGCAAAAAAGTTCGAATTTTGACCTCTCTATGAAGTGAACAACAATCACTTTCTTAGCTCAATCAAAAGTAACAGTGATTGATAATTCTATTTCCACTATTGTTCGTCTTTATGTCATTGCCATTTTTTTCGGTATAGATTTAATACTGTTCAGCTGCCTATACATGCGTTTGCAGTTTCTTACTGATAGAATCAATGGGTGAAAGCTGAGATTTGATTGCTTTTGAAATGCCATATGTATACTTCAAAGTTCAGACTAATTCTGTGGAAACCAAATGCAAGACAACAGCTGCCATAGTGACTAGTATTTTTGAAAAATTTTGAGAAAATCATTGGGATCCTACGAAATCCAAAGCAAGCTGCAAAAACCTAAAAGATCTCAGTTCTAGTTGCAAATCAGGTCAAAAAATAAACCATAGATAAAAAATCCCTGGTATTGGTACTAAAACTTTTCTAATAGCTGGAAGATGTCAGCATTCTCAGAAAATTCAATGAAATGTAGGTACAAGTGGAATAGAAGTCCAGTTTGAAAAATAGACAAGATAGTTCTTTCCTTTGATTAGAATCTTTAGATCCACCCTACTCAATCTCTTTTTTTGTTAGGAAATTAATTTTTCTTGTCGAATCTGTTTTTATATTATGATTATTCTCTGCGAAATACAATTAAAAGCAAAAGAAATGAATACTGTGGATCGGGACAGATGAAGCTAGCTTAGCATGGCTGCGCACACGCTCTTACAGCAACGATGCGATCTTCTATTGTGTACGAGTCGAATCGAATCGAATTAAGATTTTTCCATTCGTTTCGGCCTCTGATCGGTACTACAGTACACGTTCCTCACCTGACTATCAAATTTTGTGACCATAAATAGTCAGCCAATAGAAACAAGTCATTTTATTTTGCAACCGTTCATTTGAAAAAGAAGCTTTTGATTTTGTTTTGCATAAAAAAGTTCATGTCAAACATACAACAATACGAGAAAAGAAGAGTAACAGAAATATGCGAACGGATGAATGTTTATGTTCTTGGCCTGTAAAAAAAACAACGACAAGAATTCTAATAAAAAATAAACAAACTCAAGTGAGAGTAAAAGAAGAAAAAAAACTATGTTCTATTCTATCATAGAAATTACAATTTTCTGTACCTATGATTTATTATTTTCTGTTCTATAAAAATTCCTTACATACATTTGCATGTCTATACTCAAAAGAAAAAAAAAGGAGAAAAAGACGCAAAGAGTTATTATTACGAGTAATAAAGACGCGCCAATTGAAAAGTAAAAATTATAGGTATAATTAACATATTTGCTTTTTAGCAAACAAAAAGACAAAAAATAGGTTTATAGATTTGTGCGTGGCGAGTACAAAAGACTCGATTGTTTTTTCTTTCACTACTTTAATTGAGAAGTTGCATAATCAACTAGGTCATGTTCATTTTGATAGAAGAGTGCTAGGCGCTCTTGTATTGCTTCGGGTTGATCAGGTTGTCTTCGATCAAATGAATAGGATTTTCCTTGTGCATCAATAAATATTTGTCCATCAGGAGAATCCTCCCGAATGATCATTACACTATCGTCACTAAATATCACACGGAAGGTTCGATTGGAATATTCAGTAATAGATTTTCGTGTTAATGGAACTTTGTTTGCATCCATTCCTCGTCCAGTTGTTAACATTGTTGTTCCACCGTTTGTTGTTGAACTAAGTGTCGTTGCTGCTGATGTACAATTATTGTTCATATTTGTTGATGATGAACGATTGGAAAAGGATGAACTCGATAATGTATCAGGTGTACAGAATGATGAAGGATGGACCGATTGTGAACGAGGATGGGTCGTGGTTGGAACAGAGGATTGAGGCATGTAAGCTACTTGATAATGATAATCGGATGCACGTAATGCTGACGAAGAACTTGAGTGTTGAATATTGTTACGCACAACACTTGTTGATGCTGGTATTGAATGCGTATTGGAGAGAATTTTAGGTCTTCGAATATCATTGTCTGAGGCGTATTCCAGCCGAGTAGATAACATTGATGACGGTGTACCAACTGATGATGGTGGTACTACATTAGGTTCATTGATAGTGGATGAGGAACCACTAAACCTACTTAGAGTGGCTCGGCCAGTAGAACTCGGAGTACCTACGTACGAGGAATATTATTTATGTGATATTTTTAAAAATAGAAATTGTTCACATTTAAAAAGCCGAAATAATTACGTCTTACATTTTTTTTCAAAAGAAATCGTCATACTTTACTATTATGAGTTTATCTTTCAAACTCTTGAATTCCTATCAATTATGTTTACGATGTTTGACTGAAATTCTACTGCATTCTCTGAATTGTTTTTCTACCCATTGATGAACTCTCTGCAGCGATGAAGAGTGTCATTCTATGTACTCAATACTGTCAAATTTTTGCTGAACTTCATCGGTTAGAAGCGAAAGCCTCATCCAATCCCAATATATCTATGCTACCATAAGCCTTAACCAATCATCAACGGATAGCTTATACCAATATTTGAAAATATTAATAAATCGAAAATTACGAACTAATTGTATTTCAATATGACTATTTTCTATAAA
This sequence comes from Rotaria macrura, assembly GCA_900239685.1. Lineage (NCBI taxonomy): Eukaryota > Metazoa > Rotifera > Eurotatoria > Philodinida > Philodinidae > Rotaria > Rotaria macrura. The sequence goes on along the minus strand of OENT01000071.1, from coordinate 230,129 downwards.
TGTAATTAATCAATTTTACTTGGTCTGTTTATATCGGGTTGTGTATGTTTTTTTCCAAATTGAACAGGAAACACTTGAATTGAAGGGAATTGTCTTTGACTTTCTTCAAGAATTTTATCTTTCGATAAACAAAATTTGTAACACTACAAAGATAGATAATAAACATATTTAAAACAAATGTAATTTATTTTCCAACACAACTATTTACTAGAATCGCATTGTCGATCATTTGACGTATTTCAGGACTAAAGTGTTCGATAGCAGATACGTTTGGAGCTGCAATGCGATCGTATTCTAACAATGATTCTGATTTATCATTGCTATTGATGATTTTTATTTTTAATGGATCATCGGTTTTGAAATTTTCTCGAAATATTGTTATTTTAACACCACATAGAAAAACAGCTTCGAAATCAACGCCCGTCTCCATTAATGAACACTTTGCATCCGGTGTGTAAAGAATTATTTTAGCTATACGTGAACGAACTAATGTTACAAACCTTGACAGAGAAAACATATTCATGCAATATAATTATTTTGAAAAAACACAGCAGAAACTTACTTATGAGCATATTGATATTTTTTCCAGTAATCCGATGGTAACCTATCGAAACGATATTCTTGACAAACACTTTTATCGCGGGGTATTGGTGGTGGGTGATCACTTGCTGGTGAACCATGACGACTATTTGGTGCATAAGTTATTATATGTAAACCATCATGTGATACACGAAATACATCAACGACCCGACGTTTCGTACCTTTTGTACGTATACTTTCAAGTACAACTTCTCCATTATCCATAATACTCATCTAAAGTAAATTTAGAGTTAAGAAACGGAAATTAAAGCACGAAAAAGAGATAATTCGACATTACTATGAAGGATTTCGTTGCTTGACGAAGAGTTTTTAATCGTTGTGTACTTAATGGTTGAAGCTTTTCACGTAGTTGTTCTGTATTAATGTTGAAATTTTGCTCCGATTGGCTAGTGAATAAATGTTGGTTGGATTCCGACGATGATAATTTGTTGCGTCCCATCGTCAAAGGATTATTGTTTATTGAATAATGATTATTACTATTATGTTGGGATAATTTTGGGCTTGATTCAGATTTCGCACTGCAATCAACAGAAGTTTTTGGGTCAGATTGTGCGACGCCGCTATCTTGAGATCGAACTGATGATGTGGCACTTGTTGGACGATGATCGTTTAAATTTGTTGTTGCATTATAAGTATTATCAACATATCTTGAAGATACATCCAGAGACGGACTAAAGAATAGTGCAAAGTGTGCATTTTTATTCATTGAACCACAATGTATATATATACCTGTGCCCAATGTAAACGGGCTGTTGTTTAGTTTGATGAGTTAAATAATATTCGTATGTTTTAGTTCGACCCGATGTATTTTTAAATCCTGATTCGTTTTGATGGGACGTTGGTGGAGAAGTTACTGGATTCGGTCTGAAAAAGAAATAGAATATTCTTTTATTGTAGACATTGTTTGAGATGACTTCAGTCTAGTTTACAAGACGACGATTTCAATAGAGAAATAAGAGAATTTCTACAATTATTTAAAGAAATCTCAACCCAACATTCAGCTGCCTAGCGTTATACAAGATTCAAAGCGAAAGATGATGAAGAAGATCTCGAAGAGTTTGCATGAATACAGAATTAGATAACACCCTTCAACATTTCAAATAAACTTAAGCAAACGTACGCAACATTTTATTCGTCAACATAGCATATATACACTCACTTGCAGATCGATACTTGTGTTAAACTAGTTCTCTTTTACATATGCATGATCTGTAAAAATAGTATGAAGAAGGTGAAAAAGAGAGAGAGAGAGAGAGAGAGAAACAGGCAAATTTAAACAAGAATCATCATTGGGATTTCGAATATCGATGCTGCTTTAATGCTGATGCTTTTCAAGCACAGCAATACGAGTAGAATTTCTCACATAGACATACATCTACTCTCTGCTTAATATTATGTTTTTGAAGAGTTTTGAATATTTACAGCATAGACATTATTCACATATTGAAAAAACTAAATAACATTTTCAGGCGAAGAATCTTGCGCAGCAGACGTGCACATAATTTAAAACACTAGAAACACCCTAGAAACACATGATGCATAATACAAGATTGTATTATGAAAGAATTCGAACAACAAGAAAAACGAAAAGTTTCATAGAGACTGGGCGGGTAGTTTTTGATTGCATTCAATACATTTTTGTTGAAAAAGGATAAAAAAAGCTCTAGAAACCATGCTATTCTTTCATGAATTACTTGAAAACAAAGCATTACTATTGTTTTGTTGCTAGCTACGTTTGAAATTTACTACATTGAAACTTATTATCGTAATATTTTAACTAACTAGAATAGTTTCAATGATTTCAACGACAAACACATTCATGATATTCATGTCTTGAACTGGTCAGAATCAGAATTCTGCAACGTTTCTTATGGCATAGGACTTTTGATACTATTTCATGATCATACATTCTATCGAAAATGAAGTGTAATCTTTTTTTTACTAGTGTCAATGCTGTGAAAGTTCAGTTTATAAAAACTAATCAAATTTTCTAAGAACTATTAATCAATTCGTTTTTGTCAATACGTATTCGTTTTATTTCAAATGATATGCTTATACACGAAGTTTTTCTTTGACATATGAAACGTCAAAAGTACTCAAGAAAACTATTGACGCTGATAATGATATAAAATGCACTGGTCTTTTCCTTTCTATATGCATGAAAGAAATTTTAAACAAATTAAGTTTCTAATTACTCAAAACTCATTGAATGACTCACATCTTACTTTGTCGTCGTTCTATTAAAACGTTTTCGTTACATTTATTTCAATACAGAAATACTCAGTGTGAGTGAATTTTAGCTATGATAAACTATATGAGATTGGTTCAGCTCATGTAGAATGTACTGATCAATAAATGTACCGATCAACGACATACAAGGTACATAAGAGTAATGCACTCATCGCTTGTGTTTCAGGAAAATTGCTATTATTAAGTAATACTTTTTTCTACGTAATCATGTAAAAGGAGCTTTAGAGCGTGTCAAGGTTCTATTGTTCTTATTCGATAGTTCCGTCATGATGACTCATTTTTAGGAAATGTAGAAAACAAAACAGAATCTGATAATCAATCTGTTTTAAAGAACATCTCGTATAGTCATTTTTATTGAATGATTTTCGACATCAAATCGATGCAACAATTATTGAAAGTTCAAAAATAGTATCGATATATTTCATAGGCAAAGCAAACGGCGAGAGCGTGTAAATAATATCCAACAGAATGGAGCAATTAAAGAATAAATGTTACATAATATATTGATAACATTTAGAAAAAAAGGGTCAACATTTTTTTGTATTTCCTTCAGTGTTAATAACTTTCAAGAGTACTTTGCAGTTTTTCTCGTAAAAATAATCACTTGATGTATCGATCAATCATTTACATAAATGAACTGTAAATTTGATGAAGCACTAGTCATATACAAAAAGAACTGTGCAAGGTCACACGCTATATATGTATATATATATATACATAGCAAATCTATACTCAAACTTAATAAGAAAGAAATGTTGAGATCCAAATATTTCTACTTGTTTTAAAACTATTTCTCCTATCTTATGCAACTATATTTATATATCAATGCACTCATTGAATATTGATAGATTTCAAAAACTTGAAAAAAAGAATTATATCATATGAAAATAATCTATGATATTTTTCTTTATTGTTACACTTACGAATATACATGATTGGCATAGGGTCCTCTGGATATTGATGTACTATTCAATTCAGTACTAATGGTTGAGCGTTGTTGTGCAATATTTTCAACAAAACCACTGTCATGAGATCTGTCCACTGCAGGGCCCCACTAAGAAATGAACAATAAAATTAATTTCAAATCGATCATCTATTGATAGATTACCAATGCAAACTTATAATTGTTTGATTGTGACGAACGTGAAAAATCTTTGGAAAAAAAAGGATGATCGCGAATTTCTAAAAATTGCAAAGAAAAAAACAAAAAGAGTCTAATTAAGTTTTTTTTTTCGTGAAAAAATTTAAGTCATGCCTATTATATTCGGTCGTAATTCAGCTGTTTTTTTTAATGTACTATTCACGAGATCTTGCGCTTCTTCACTAAATGTTGTTGGTAGTTCATATTTCTCATGTGTTACTTTACTTAATGTTCCATGAACAGCTAAAAGTTGAATTAGTAAATTAAAAATGAAAAAAAAATTACTTTTTTAAAAACTTACTATCTGTATCAAATGGTGGATGCCCAGTTAATAGAGTTACAATAAGAATTCCTAATGACCATACATCCGTTGCAAAACTGTGTGGGGTGCGATTTGCGATTTCACTAAAACATCATGATACTTCATCTATATTTATACTTTTGTACTTATACAAGAAACAAAATTTTAATTAAATGTTGATATTTACGGAGATATATAATTTGGTGTACCACACAATGTTTCATTATTTTGTTCATGAGTTAATGGTATTTTTTTGGCTAGACCAAAGTCAGCTATTTTCTATAAGAAAAAGAGACGATAAATCGAATTCTTGATTGTTATTATATATATATGTTGAACAAGGATAAAAGAAAACTGAATTTACCAATTCGAATGTTTCAGTTAAAAGTAAATTTGAAAGTTTTATATCACGATGTATAATTCCATGATTATGTAAATAAACAAGACCATTGACAACTTGCTTAACAATAGCTTGTGCTAAACAATTAAGGCCATTTTTTTCAAATGAACTCCAACTATTACAAAAAAAAAGAGAAAAAAAATGATTTTTTCTTACTCTCAGATTCACATAATGTCTTTTTTTCTTTCAAATAATGTTCCAGATCACCATGAGAACAAAGTTCGAGTATTAAATAAACATATTTATCATCATAAAAATAATTGAGTAATTCAACGATATTACGATGTTTCACTTGATGGTGAATTGTTATTTCAGCATTCAATCTTTCAAACATTGATGTTGATCGTGAACTAGGTAGTATATGACGATGATTACCATAGCTTGGACAATGATGAATATTTTCTTGTTCAAGTTTTTTTCTATCAATCTATTTATATAGAAGTCAATGAATTCATTAGAGTTGATTAGAAAGGGTTGTATAACGAGAATAAAAAGAAATAGCAAATATACTAATTACCATTTTACAAGCAACTGGAAGACCATCGGTTTTTCTATGTGCTTCATAAACTGTAGCAAAGCCACCTTTACCAAGTTCACGAGATAATTCATAGTGCTAAATATGAACAAACAAAGAAACACGTTTATTATAATTCACTATCGAATTTATAACGTACATTTGGTGTTTCGTCTAACCACATTGTTCAAGAGAAAGACTTTTTCAAACGTGAAACTCAAAAAAAGCTTCAGGAGGATTAATCTACTACTGTTTAGGGAGGTGTTGCTTTGTTCTACGTTGAATAGAATTCAATAAAAATGAAATTTTTTTTCTCTATTTCTCTCACATAGAAACAAATCAAAACACATACATTCTTGTTTTTTTCACTTTAAAACAAGTGTATAATGTCAGTATTACTATTGTCAAAATAAACATAAAATAAAAAAAAAAGATAATCCATTTGTTTTATTTTCTATTTCAATTGACATGTATGGTTCAGTATTCATTTCTGATACATAAATATATGACATCGACTTTCGAGTATAAATTTTGCATAGTTGATATTCAACAAATCTTTCCTTTTTCCATTATAAACTCGATTATCGATTCTGATTCTAGTTCGTTTATTTATGTATGTTGTATCGTAAACGAAACCTATGTTTTATCAACGAATTTTTAAGTCATCTTATTAACTAACGAGTCCTCTAACCAGAGAAGACCTCGATGTGTAGGACTGTAAATCAAGAAGAAGAAAAAAAATTCGCATACGTTTCTCATTGTGATGTGCACTCGAATGAAGTGGATGAAAAAGAAACGAAAAAGAAAATCAATCATCATTAACACACTGCAAATATCTTGAACTTCGTTAAGGTGCATCCACTCTTGTCTAGTTTGTTTTTTTTGTCTCTGAGCTTAAACGTATCGTCTTTCTGGACAACATAAATTTACATAGACAGGAAAACGAAATCAAAATAAACAAAAAACAACTTACACTTATTTTTTCGTCGTGAGAAAACATTGACATATTGCCTAAATTCATATCTTCGTCTTTAATTTAGGCTTGCTAATCAAATACCATATATCTATATGCAAGAATCTCGCTTGCGTACTCGTCTACGACAAGTTGATGTGCATGTTCTGTTTAAGAACAAAATGTTCATTGATCTGAAAGAGAAAAAAAAGAGCAACAGTAATATAAGTAGACGTGTATGAGATCACACCTGCCCATGATCTATTTCAATTATTATTTTTCTCCTTCATCTGACATAAAACTCGTTCACATTGATGAAAAATCAGATGAAATCAAACTTACTAAGAAGAAACTGAAAAGAAGAAGAAAAAGAAAGAATCTGAGAATTTTTCTTATGTAATGAATGTGTACGAGAACCAGTAGTAAAAAAAAGGAAAAAAGGACAGGCATTCACATGTGTATAAACCGACGGGCATGCCAAGACAAGAGAAGAAGATGAAGACAAGCGACAAAACTCACTATGACAACGGACTCAATTAACTGTTAGACTTTTAAATAAAAATAAAACTATATCCGAGAAATTGAACTAAAATAGAAATTAGCGTAGTGTATTGTATTATTATTACTATTATTACTTTATAGATAAACGAGAAAAACATTCTATCATTTCATATGTATATATACATAAAATATACATATAGATCAATGTTAGAGAGAGGGCGCTACGGTATGACAATTGTATGCTTGTTTGATGATGGCAGCAGCACAATCCAGCAGAACTAATATTGTACAGACAATTTTTCTTTTATTTGAAAGGCCTTTTAATTGACAAAATAAGTTGGCTTTCTTTGAATTTTTTGTCAAATAAAAAAAGAAAGAAGAAGAAAAATATTTTTTCACGCTGTCCTTTGTTTTGTTTAAAAAAAACTTGAACAGATTCACAGCGAAGACTGAAGAACATCATGAACAATACATTGGCTTGTCTTCATAACGAAAAACACAAAGAAACAGAGAGTATCTGTTTTTAGCGAATCATTAAAATTCATTTTCTCATTCGTAGATGTGTGACGAGAAAAAACGATCATGGTTTCGTCTTATCTTTGAGAAAATATAGAACGGACAATACGCTACATGTTACATGAGTTCGATGTAAGCTTCCTTTAGATTATGTTTTGAGAACAAAGAGTATCACTACACATGATTCTCAGAAATAGATCAAAATATTCAAATGTGACATTAAATCATAGCATATAATCATATTAGTACTTGTCTTTTCTTATTGATTTACTCAATATATTGTGTTCATCAAAAAAAGACCTTTTTTGATAAATTTTCGATTCTAAGAAAGAAAATTGTTCATTTTTATACATAGAATCTAATTTCGTGAAGCTTACAATTGTAGGAAGTCTTATGTACAAATCTAAAGTACAGAATTCAAACGAGACTGAAAACTATAAATGATCAAAGTCGTTAGAAACCTTTGAATTCAAATCGTCAGCCAAAAGAAATACCTCAATAGCTCTATTCGGTGTCCTGCATTTTAAATGCTTCAAGAATTTTGATGATTCATTCAAATAAAAGACAATATCAACCTAGTTTTTTTTGCGTCTATGCTTACTGAAGAAATCATACGATAATTGGCATTAGTATTAAAAAGTCCTTTCGTATAAGCGATTACACAAAAATGTCTATTTTAATACATCAGAATCTGAACTCTCTAGGTTTATCTAATTATGAATATTTTCTCGGAAGATAATACTGAAAACGTAATATCCACGTGCAGCTCTTTTTTTCTTCGGTATAGCTTGAGCCTATTCGATCATTTCATTACAGCATAGAATTTTTCAATATTCATTTTTAATAAGTCAATACATTAAAGCAAGAATCATTTCCAACACACGTTCGTCCTCGATTACACTATAACTTCCTAAAAGTTTCAAGTTACTTCATAAGTGAAGAGCATTTAACTAATAGATTGTTGTTCTTTCAGTGCTTGAGAAAGTTTTGATAAGCTCATATATACTTTGACAAACGTTCATGTTTAGAAGAGTTAATTAATATTGCCTACAGAAGTCACTCGCATAGTTGAAGAATGAACATCACTATGATAATCTAGTGAGTGGAACGAAAAAGGGTACATGAACTTATGAATATTATTATTCCAACATGCTTTCTAAAACAAGCGATATGTTGACACGAACACTTTTAACATCATTTTTGTACTCATCTATATTAGTAAAGCAACTTTTATGTCTTGAAAAAATAGAGTATCATACTACGAGTAATTAAAAACAGTGAATCTATCTAGATTTTGATTATTGAATGTAGGAATCTTTTTAGAACTATTAAAGTATGTACCGAGATTGTAGTAATGTAGCCAGAAATATTTTTAAGGGAGGATCACCATGCACAAAAACTTATTTTCAGCTGGCATAATTTAATCAACCTGTGTCCCCCAGGGCATGTCACTGCGAGATCGAAACTTGCATGAAAATCTCGATTGGTAAGATTAAACGTTTGCTAATATTTCTCCCAACCGATTGTCAGACATAAAACTCAGTTTTGACAAAAATTAGAATTTAATCAGGTCAGTAGGTTTTAGTTTCCTTAGTATTTCGAACTTTTCCAGTTAAACAACATGACTGCATATTAATTACATCAATCATCGTTGATCAGAAATGGGATAGTTTTAAGCATTTAAGAATTTAAGCTGACTCAAAACGAAAACAACAATATATTAGAAAATCTATCACCAAGAAGTAAAATTTACCTATACTTCAATTGTGAGAGTGGACATAATATTCTCTTCAGTCATGCACAAGACTAGTCATTTTTGTTTATGTGATGAAAAATCTGTCTTGTTTGAAGAAGATGAAAAGGATGGTGTTACAATTGATACTACCCATTTCTTAGATAATTGTAAGCAATTATTTCACCAGGATGTTGTAGTAGAAGTTTGAATCGGTTTGTTGATATATTTAGCACTAGATGCATACGAACATTTCATATATGATACACTTATCTTTTTAAAATTTTTCGTCTGGACCAGTCTTTGCTTTATTAACTTTCCTAGCAGGAACAAAGAAACACATTCAGAAAACAATGGAACTCTATATGTCTCAACTTAGCAGTTCTGCAATTTTTATTCTTTACGGATTCAGTGCAAAGTAATATTTCTTACAACTAAAGCATGATCATAACACGAACGGGACATAACGTGGGTTGTAAAAGTAATTGCCCAAATTTCGAGCCATGGTTCTTCTTGTAGGAAGATTGTAGCTAGTGAATTGTTTTCAAATCGAAAGAGCCACATCTAAACTACGAATTTTATGCCAGTCATATTTTTTCATAATGAATCTGAAAAGAAATAGAAACCAAACAATCTGTAAAAACGTGCTTGCCGCAGGTTGATCGTTACGACCACTGGCTACTGCATGAAAGACGCGGGAAATTTTCCGTATCCTGCAGAAAAACATCCGAAACCACAGGAACATGGAAGCAGTACTCCAGCCGGTTTCTATCGGAATTAACAGGTACTGCTTGGAATCAACCGGAAAAGTCCGAAAATTTTTCTGCTGCAATACTGCTTCCCATGTTCTATGATGATTTTTAGTGTTTTCCTGTGGGAATCGGGCCATACTTCTCGATGTGGGTTTAACTTGACCAGTGAACAAAATCTATTATTGTCATTTCTAATTATTACATTAATGCCAAGAAAATTTTTAAAAAAGACTTTCACTGACAGGTTTTGTAGCATAAAACTCGCTCTTTGTAGTCGTTTATTAGAGATTAAATTTAATCCTAATTAGAAGATGAAGAAGTTCGTTGGATATAGTCAGAATTTTATGACAAATCAAGTTTAATAATATCGTTCATATTTAATAACCTAGGAATAGTCATGTTGTATGCTCATGTGTATCGTGATGTTTTAATAACACTGAAGTTACAATGGGTTGGTTTTCGTTTCGTCTTCTTCAGACGATGGATGATAAGAAAATGAAGCAAGATTGTCCGCCATATTACGAAAATCTTTTCTGCTCATACATCACGCGTTCGATGCCTATGGGCTCAGCCGAACTGTAGCAGTTGAATTAAAAAATGAACGAAATTGAAGCTAAGATTAGTTTCAATACTTCAAACCAAATGAATCATGTATGTTGCCCACACTGAGACGCATTTGTTTTACATAGGGCACACAAAACTGCAAAACTCTGACCAGAAGAGCTGCGCTGTAGTTATGCTTTTGCAGTTTGAGTGAAAGAAGAGCAATATATGCACAGCATATGTCAAAGTATGATGTGTCTGGAATTCTTGCTTACCTGGTAGTAGAAGCAATAAACCAGCCAATAAAAACCATGTTGTATCGCTGCCACCTATTGATATGATTTCTTCCATCTCTTCAATATAATCTAATTCCACTTGCACGTAAGGCGATGGCCACATTAGACGGCAAGAATAGGGAGAAAGGTAAGAATATAGAAAAATCGAATCTGTCTTCACTGATGACCAATCAGTCCGACAAAAAGTACGGAAAAGGTGTAAAGAGGCATTAAAATTTTAACGATAAAAAATCGTAAAAATTGCACAATTCTATGAAGCTTCTCATCAATATTGATTGATACGTTGACGTTCCTTATAATTTCTTCTTATTTTGCTAGTCGTTGTGTTTTGAACGAGATATTAATCTTGAAAATATCCTTATATGGCTTGATTTAACATATCTATTGAGTCTTAGATGCCTATAGTTTTAAGCATTTCACAACTTCTTTCGACTTTGAAAGAAATCTAGTTCTCGAACTTTTGTCTGAAATTTTGCACATGTAGAGTGCTGAATTATTCTCAGCGGCTATCAGCGACTGAAAACATACAAGGACAGCAAGTATAAGTGTGAATAATTTTTAATTAACAAATATACTTCGAACTTTACATAAGTCAAATTTACTCAATTAAATGTAAAATTCGTACAAACGTACTAACTCTGAATTTAATTACATAAATGTAGGGCGTAAGCGTCGATGTAGATGATAGTGAATTTCAATAGTCACATATCGACACGCAAGCTTCACGTCTGTGGATACTACAGAAACATTCTTGAGGATGCTTCTGACGTTCAGATGAATGCTATTAGGATCGTTGCGCTCTAAAAAATCGACAAATCTATGGAGAGCTAAGGTTAAAAGCAGCTCTAACTCAAGAGAGCTGAATCTGTTACATATCTGATTGGTATAGAAATAAAGTGTCTCAGAAATATTTCGTCACATACCATTTGTGCAAATATTCATAATCGTAAAAGGAAGAGAATCAATTCAACAATGGGGTTCAACTATGTGCAGGAGTGTATACTGGGTGTGAATGTGGATGTGAGTCATGAAGTAAAGACACAAACCAATACTCACACACTCACACTCCATATTCTTGATGACAGGATGAAAGCAAAATAAGACAATGGTGTACTTCATTCTTTACTTTTTTTCCCCGTTGGTTGTAAAATATTAGTTGTTTCGAATGATATTTTCTTCATTTTATTTGCGGTTGAATCATTCTTATAGTTATTCATTTTTTCCATGCTTCTTTTATGTAAATATGGGACGCGCAACCTCACGTGTAGCATGTGAGTTGTTTCAAACGACTAGTAAAACTCTACATCAGTTACAACGTATCATAGAAGCTCGACTATTGTCACCTTTAAACTATAACTATAGCAAAGAAAATAGGTCTCCAATAAATATATTAGAATAATAAAAAGCAAGAATAATGTTTATTTATGAAAGTATTCTTCATCCTTCAAAATTAACTGCTGGAAAAAAGCTCAAAACATATTATAAAGAACCGAAACCCATCTAAATGACATATTATTATCGTAATCAATGAAGTAGAACATTCCAATTAGTCACTGATGTTATCATACATATTTTATATTTATTATGCACATTCGTCTATTACTTTTAGTATATTTCACCAACTAGCATCATATCATTACTAATTATCTAAGTAAGTGTATATTGGATTATAATAATCTTTTCATAGGAAATGAGAAGGATGCGTTAAGTGGATCTTCGCATTCAGCTGGAAAGTACAAATATCATCGGGAAATTAAATTGAATCGAGATTGAGAAAAAGAATTTCATGATTTTATTTTTTTTTCTTTTAGTTTATGTTCATAATGGTTTCTGTATTGCACTTGTAGAACATGGCAAATCTTCCCGAAAGAGAAGTCTTTAAAAAGACAATTTATGCAGAAGCAAGAGGTGAACCTCTTGAAGGACAACAATGGGTTGCTTGGGTAATCAAGAATCGAGCTCGATTGAATAGATCTTACTGGGGAGGAAATTCAATCAAAAATGTCTGCTTACAACCTGGTCAATTTCAATGTTGGAATGATAGACATGACATTGAAATTCATGAACCACAAGCATATAAAAAAATCTCCCAATGGGCAGACAGTATTTTCGATACGGATAATAGCCAGGATCCTACTTGTGGAGCCGATCACTTTAATAATCCAGACAAAGAAGGCTATCCAGCTTGGACACAAAACTGTGATCGAGTACGAAAAATTGCAAACCATCAATTTTACAAAGGTCGTGAATGATGTTAATAATTATTAAGAACAACAAATGAAACATTATATACGAATCTAGCTTGTTTTTAATAAAAACCAAAAACCCTACACTTTTTCACAAAATAAAGAAAAACAAAAGAACGAGAATTCTACAATAAGAGTAATAAGACAAGTAAGCAACACAAAAATATAGTAGTAACAAAAGACTTAAAATAGAGTATATATATGGAATAGTTCATCCAATTTAGAGTAATGAAAACAACAACTAATGTTTATTTGACTAGAAAATGTAAAGAATAATAATCAGATGAAGAAGAAGGATTGTCCTAGGCAGGGTGTATAGTGAGAACATAAAGATGACCCACATTCACACCCAAACTACCGACACAACTAACACTCATATCCTCAAGAACTCCTGAAATGTCTTTCTTAAGTAAAGTACATCAAGAAGGACAACCAGTTAGACCTATCATCCCAAGTTCTATTGTGTATAATTACAATTCAACTAAATAGCTAGGTAATTTAGTTACACTACCTATTTCAAAATCTCCATTATAAATAAAAGATTCTTTTGAACTATCAGAAAATTAATCAAAGAAAATCAAATTCTACCAGGGCTGTTATATTCTCTCGATGTTTCATCATTATTTAATAATGTATCTATAGAAAATGCTATTGATATTGGTATAGAGAAAATCAAAACATTCCATCCAAAGCTAACAATTGATGCTAAATATCTAACAGAATTATTTTATTATTGTACGAAAAAAATAAATTTTACTTTCAATAAAGAGCAGTATGGCCAAATCAATGGAGTCACCATATAGAGTCTATAGTCGCACCGCGATACTTGCACATTCATACATGGATGAATTAGAAGAACAAGTTTAAGATTATAAAGAGAAAATAAAAACTACTGATTTATTACCATCATGTTGATGATGCATTCTTGATGATGTATGAAAGACAAAAAGAAAATTGTATCCTTTCTGAAATTCAGCATTTCTTGATGTAATAGTTGAGAGAATAGGATAGGAACTTATTATGTATGCATACAGAAAAACTACAGAAATAACCCTTTACCTAAAATGGTCTAGAAATCAATTTCATAAGCATGAAATTATAATCTTATCAAATGCTTATGTACTCGGGCAAAGAGAATATGATCAACAGAGAATTTGTCTAAACAAAAATTAGAATAATGAAGAAACATATTTGTTTCGAATCTATATCCAATTAATATCATTACGAAAATGATTAGTAGTATTGAATATGGTGATATACATAAGTTAAATAAGAATAATGAGAAAACAAGAAAGAATCATACTCTGCCTGTACTATGGTAAATGTTCACTTATAGTCGCTAACCTAACTGGTAAATTAATTAAGCAGCTACCTATGGAAATGATTATCTTTGAATTCAAAGGAGAAAGTAGTCATTTTTCAATTTTCGGGGAACATGCTCTTGTGGTGTGATACTAAAAAAATGTGGAATATGCATACTCTTGTTGTAATTGTGATGGATTTTATATTGGTCAAACTGCGAGAGATGCAAAAGTTAGTAAGGAAGACCACAAAAACATTTTCAATAATAGAAAATATTCCAAAATAGCAGAATACTGTCTAGATAGAAATCATATTAATAACGGGCATGCAACAGATATGCTAACAGTGAAATCCAATGAACTCAAAAGAAGCATCAAAGAAACGCTGCCTATGCATTGGTACAGTCATAAGAAGAACAAAATCATTTATTCTCAGAAGACCTATCTATGTACTTAACATACTCTTGTCGTTTAATTTTGGAGGGAATCTAATTTTTGCAAAAATTTAGTAACAGAAAACGTTTTCTTTTACTCTTACCCCCCCATAATGTTAACTTTTTTTCATATATCGTTTCTTTTGTTTATTTCTTTTATGACCGCTGATATCGGGTTGTCTACAAAGAAACGTCTCAATAAAATGATTGACACGATGTCTAATTAAGTTCTTATTCTTAAATAATTTTCATTATTGATGAATTTTTCATCATCACCTGAATATCTTGCATATGTCGCTTGTTGTGCACCTTTTAATGAAGCATTTGTATCGTTACTGTTGTTCTAATTTCAACTCATTTCTAATTAACAACTGGTTTCATGAAGTTCATCTCTGTATTTCATATATGGTCTTTTTTTCACTCGACAAATTGTGAAAATATTCATAACTCATACTTATAATAAACTTTTAGGTTTATATTTTTCGAATGAAAGTTTTTTCTTTAGATATTATAGATCAAAATGAAAGAAGTCACCATGCAACGCGTTAATTTTGGACGTGACTGGTACTTGTTCTGAATCCTTGAGTTATCTCAGATTTTTCTCTGCTGGTGCATTTCTTTCGATAGAGAGTGCATCGTTTCTGGACACGGATTTGATTTATTTAAATGACAAGTCACGTCAACGACTTGCTCCAATCATTCACAGCAGACATGTTTGCATCGCATGTGTCACAAACAACTCACATAGAAATTAATTATGTCACCAACAGTGTCGCTTTTTACATCACATTTGCTTTTTCTGACACAATTTTTTGACACAGATAATTGTGACGTGATCTGTTTGCGACACATTTCACGCAAATAAAGTTTACAGAACGAATCCGCAAACATGCAAAGATGTGTCCCCTTCAGAAAAAAATCTGATAAATAAGAAAGATTCTATAAAATCTATCCATTCGAGATTTTTCATCTTCGCTCCGCAGTCTATTCATTCATTGAACAAATGTCGTTGTCGCCGTCTGACGCTAGTATCATCGCCTCGTTGAGCAATGTTTCAACTCAACTCAATCGTTACTTGGCAATGTCGATCGTTCTGTTTGGCATTGTGGGCCATATTCTCAACATACTCGTTCTATCACAACGACCTCTGCGCTCAAATCCTTGTGCATGGCTTTTTCTTGTTTCATCGATTGCCAATTTCATCGCCATTCTTGCTGGTCTCAGTACTCGATTTTTATCTACTTTCGGTGCGGATCTAACAAATACGAATCAAGTTCTCTGCAAACTTCGTATCTTTATCTTTTTCGATTCGGTAACTATCGCCTTCTGGCTTATCATGTTGGCTACGGTCGATCGATGGCTCTCATCAAGCACTGATGTCAATCGACGACAAAGAAGCACATTGAAGCATGCTCAGCGAGGGTTGATTATCATTGTCGCTCTTTCAACTATTATCGAGACACAACAACTCTACTGCTTTGAAGCCAATCTCACCTATACTCCACTCAAGTGTTATACGAAAACAGTGGCATGTAGCCTTTCATCAAACCTAACATTTGCCTTGATCACTATCCTATCTCCGTTGTTACTTATGATGATGTTTAGCTTGATGACCATCTCAAATGTACGTCATGTGCAATCTCGTCTACAACCTGTTTATACGACGACAGGTGTTCATGTGGTTCACGACTCATCGACGGGCATGACTGGACCTCAGAATCAACAAAAGAAAACAGATCGTCAACTGTTGATTATGCTCTTATTTCAAGTCCTCCTCATGCTTCTATTCACCATACCAGTAGCTGTATCTCAACTCTATTCAACCATAACTAGGAACACACCAAAATCGGCACTACAGAATTCCATTGAAGCTTGTATCTTCAATTTATTTTTCCTTCTCTTGAGTATTGCTTGTGGAATGCCATTCTATATTTATACGTTAAGTGGAGGAAGCATATTCAGAAAAGTTCTTTTCAATTTGATGCAAATGCTAGGCAGAAAGATCATGTGCAGATGTGGCTAATATCTCTGATTGAAATAAAAACCAACTTTAATTCAACACACCGATGTGATACTTTGGCCATAGGCGGCCGGTAGAGCATCATACTTGTGATCCTGTTCCTGACTTTATTCACTATGATGTCACTTATGAATGTGTGTCAATTTCAATACCAATCTCTAATGATGATAATGCCGATAACGACGAACGAACACTAATCATCACCTTCTTCCCATGCTTCTCTTAGGTGTGTTCACTGTCTTCACGTGCCATATTCGATCATAACAAGAAATGAAGTCAAGTCTTCATTGCAAACTATTTAATTATTTTGCCTTCATTTTTGATCTGCTCCTCCTTTAACGCGACGTTACAGTTGTTCATTGACTGATATGGCGTGTATTTTCGAAATCATCATGCAATATTCGTCGAGAGACCCCGTATGAGGATCACGATTTAGTGTTTCTTTTAAATCTCGAATAAAAAAAAGCTTCCCAAAAACTATATTTCATACGCGGATGACTGGTTAGGTTTGAAAAGGTGTCAAAAATTAGTGATGTGAAAACAAAGCATGAAATGTATCCACAAAAAACTGTGATAAAAATATGTTTGTCTGCGGTTGACAACGGTGATACGGACTCCGTATACATGGGTATATCTCCATGATCTTACACCGAGCAAAATGCGGATGATTCATACAGTGCTTATGATCATAAACGACCTTATATGATCGTGAAATACAGTAATTTGACAGTATTGAATGGAACATAGGCGTTTTTACCTGATAAATATATCGACAATAAAAATGCAGATTATCTTACAATTGGTGATTGACATGAATACAGCTTGTCTTAGTATTGTCAACAATGTATGTTCAGTCAATGTACGGGAGGAGATGTGTTTTGATCATAGAAAATTAAAAAAGTGAAGCACTAAATTTATTGTATGTGAAATGAGCACCAAATGAAACAAATAACAATATAAAAAAGAATCATTTACACCCATGTAAATATTTGTTGCATTAAATCAAGTCTCATTCGTGCTTTGTTTACGTTTAAATCGCTGCAGCGGAACGAGTCTGGACACATTTCACAAGAAACACGAGTTTAAACGCACAACTTTTACACGTCTCGTGTTTACAGATGTTTTGAAAAGATAAAAATGATAGTATGCAATTCATTCAATTGTGATCCTGTCAACTCAAATAGACGATTCTCATGACCATTTTATAAGCAATGAGGCATGATATTGATCTGGTTATAAAATAATTAGATCTGCATCCTAAGCCACACTCACATCCCGTAATTAGATCGATCATTATAATCCTAAATCATTTTGAATCGTCTTCAATTTTCAGAAACAGTCTGCTGGTACTAGGCCCCTATCAAACTGTGATACGAATGATAATACCATCAGTTACTTGATGAACAAGAGCACTCTACATTAAGTTTCATGAACTAATTATTACATTCTAAAACTAATGTATATACGACAATCTTCTTTGAGATGTAGTGCACTAAAGAACATCTAAAGCTTTGAACTATACGGATTATTGTAAGAGAATTCCTATGAAATGATTTTAAGTGATTTTATGAAAGTCATCCGCTACATCTAAATTATAGTATTTGAAAAGAAATATGTACCGTTAGAAATGTTTCCGAACAGGAAAATTTCCGTTCTTTCGAAAATACTAAGCCTTTGACTCTTCTCCTGTGGCTCGTTGGTTGAAAATTCTGTTGCTTCTAATCAATATAGTGTAGATTTGTTAAGTTAAAACTTCTAAATACTTCAAAAATTCAAGTAGAACTGTTTCGAGATGTTTTGTTGCTAGCGTCAATAGGTGACACCAGTTGATGCTAGACGTTTATCTATATCTATTTCTTTGATCCTCTGTAATCTATTGCGTTATCTTTTGGGTATGGCGGATCCTCATGATTGTTTATTTTAGTTCAGTTGTTGTTTTTCTCTCCTTTCATCTATCATTTCTATCATATTAGTGTTATTGCGATTGCTATTCGTATTGTTGCTATCGTTATTATTGATTAATGTTTTATTTTATATCAAAATAAACACATTACCTATCTCATTATTTTATGCATGAAATGTACTTTGTTTTTTCGGACCTTTTTATATGATTAAATGTACTTCATTTGATTTTATAAAATAAAAGAAATAGCATTTGTTACATGTGCCTGGCAAAATGCATTAAAAAGTTCGTTTTTATCCTAGATAGTGATGGATAGACAGATTTTTAGATGCCTCATCTATCTCTCATGCAGACAAAGGCTTTCAGTTCTTAAAGACTTTGATATTTTCAATAAGTGACAGTGAGAGATTCATATTTGCGCTAGATAAATAATTTGCAAACAGTTAAAAGTATACTCGCCTTTGTCTTCCAATTATCTCGACTCGAAACTCCGCTGAAGTAAAATTTTGCAACCTTCTTTCGTATTTTGATAGATTAAATAGGTTAAAAAATTAGGGACATTGTTTTCGAAGAACACGTGACAGAACAAAAAGTACTTCACTATCAAACAAACGCAAGAAATAGAAATTTTGAGTAGTCTATTATTTTGTATTTGCTTTTCTTCGTAAATAGAAACCTCAGTTTCTTAGATTTTCTTCTAAGAGAAATCTTTTTATTTCAGACTTGAGAAAACAGAAATGTAACAAGTTTCCTTCAAGTACTGAATTTATGGAGCCTGTGAGATATTGACAAACAGAGAAGGGAGAGATCCCTGAATGCGAAGAACCGCCATACACAAAAGATGCTTTTTAAAAACTATACGACTTAAAATAAAGTTAAATTTTGCTGTCAGTATTTCAAAAGAAGAACATGGTTCCTGCATCTTCTCTCTAAAAATCTACCCCTCAATCGCGGTATTAGATTTTGAATAAATGTCAGGAAGCGATGTTCCTTGACTTTTTTTCTAACTGAAACTTAAAAAGAAGATGATCATTTGTCATCTATTTTAGGTAAAAATTTTCTACGGATTGAGACCATTTAAGTGGAAAATCCGGAGAGTACTACCATGTTAAGCCCATGACAATATTTGTTGTGTCTCTTCTCATCAAAATCTACCAGTCTTGAAAGTTTCGAACGGGAAGAGGGTGCAATTTTCGGACGATGGTGCTCATAGAAGGCGGAGTAATTTCAGTGTAGGGGGAGGTTCAATGTTTTAGTCCAACCAAGTCTGTCCATGTAAAAAGGAAGAATTGCAATTACCATAAAATCCATCATAATGATAAGATTTTTCGTAGTTTTTCTTTATGACAAGTAAAAACGTTTCATCCAATTCTTATCCGTTTCTATTGAAAAAGATTCAATCTTTTCGGAAGTTTTAATCGAACATGATCGAATTCAATCGCATAATCAATGAAATTTTGATCTTTTCCATTTAAAGTATTTATTACAATGATTAAAAATTGGTTGAAATCCCCTGATTATAATAAGTTTTTAATCCATTTAAATCAGATATTAGTCCTAATCGTTTTTTACATGGATTCGAATGAGTAGATTAGTGTTTTTGTTTACTTTATTATAAGTATGAGAGTAATTCAGGTCGGATAAAATGATCATTAACTAATCGTAAACGACCAAAGTAATGTGAAATACGTTGATTGTTTACAGAGCGTCGTAAACAATAACGTTGCGTGCAACGTATGTTTCGTATTTCACTCATATCTTTGAAATTGTACCGAAAAGGGAGAAGGCGAATTTTCGATACCCGAAACGTCTTCCCGTCGTTTGTATAGAGAAACAACAAAGAAAAAACTGATTTTTATGTAATTATCTGATATAAATGCTAGTAGACAATTTTATGATGGTGGCGCCCCTACAGGAAATCTGTGAGATTATCAAAACCTGAGTGAAAATTGTATAATCCTTGTCCGCTTTGGAACATAAGTAGTAGAACTTTACGCAATTATCATTAAATTTTTATTTTATTTTTATTTTCTATTGATCTATTTTACACAATGACTTGTAGATGATTCATAAATGTTCAATTATATATGCATTAGAATTAGACGCATTATAATCTTATTCTAGTTGTCCGATCGTTCCTGTACTTTTATCTGAAAAAGTGATTATTGCTGTGATTAGGACATTTGTCGTTTCTATTTTCAGCTAAAACAAAATGGCTAACGGCTGCGCTTAAGTTTTCTTCAAATGAGACTGTATTTAATTATGTTTTTAAAACTTGTAGATCTATGGAATCACCTGGAAGAGCTTGAAAATGTTGTGTTAAGTTTCACTCGTTAAGTATTCTGTTTTAGTTTTCTATATATGATCATTCATGCACAGCAAATAGTTAAGTATATCAATAAAAAAACAAATGTTTTTTCGTATGTCACTTGTTTTTCTTCTTTTCGTAAAGAATGATATTGATCAGAATTCAAAACAAAAACGACATAACAATAGCAGGAAGATATACTGGTTCTAAGAGTTAAAAATAGCGAGCCTGTAGGACGATTACATTGTTTGAAACGGTTTATTTACAGCCGTAAGACAATAGAAAAACAGTCTAAGATGGAAGAAAACTATTCCGAAATGCACGTTACTTTCTTATATTGATTTTTTGAAAGAAAATCATAGCAGATGCTTGTTTAAATTGATGACAAGTTTGTGATTGGTTCTAAGTATGTTTGCAAGAAAAATATGTTCCGACTTCAGTTAGCTGGTATCAGTATACGAAAGAAGTAACCTTACGCAAGTATTTAGAGTTCAAAAATTATTTTAAATAGAAGTTCACAAAAATCCATTCAACTGTTTTATCTTGAGAACTAAGAATTCAATGTAAGTCTAGATGTTAATAGTGAGTGAACTGCTTATGTATGATGGCAAGAACACCCAAATTCAATTGAAACTTTACAGGTAAGTGATATTTATCACATTTGTTTGACAGCAGTCTAATATCGTCGTTCATTTGAATGGGCAAAGTTCTGTTTTAAGCACTTTACATATCCGTTGAATTCGGTGGTTTTTATATACAAGATATTCATTTGTATAGTTCATCACCAAAAATTAACCGTTTTTACCTAAAATTAGAACAATTAAATGATCATTCTCATTTAATTATCGTGATACAACAGGATCCGATATAAATACAAAATAAAACATCTAGAACATTGTACAATGAGTAGAATCTATTGAGTTTGAAAGAACGTTTTTTTTTCGTGCTCCGTTAAGTTAGTTTCGGTAAAAACAACTGTTCATCGAAGGGTGGATGTGATTATTAGAAAAGAGGGGCAGGCACACCCTCAAGTGGCTGGAGTTTTGTCTAAAAACAGTTGGCTTTCTAATAACATTGGCCACTTTCGTAGCGAAGCATTTTTTTCTTCTTTAAAGTTTGAAAAAAGAATCAGCTAAAGTGTTACGGTGTTGCAAGTGTTTGTTCCATTCTATCGAGTACAGATGATTCACCAAGAGAAAAACAAATCATGTTATTGGTATTGCGTCATCACCCATCTCGTCTCTTTTCTTAACAACTGAGTCGCGACTTTTCGCAATTACGGGTCACGATGTGATCACAGTTGGATTATAATCGAATTCATGAGCAACATGTAATCAGGAAAAAAAGGAGAAAGTGTGTTTTTCTTTTTTTCTTGATAGAAATCACTTTTATGAAAGCAGCGAGTGTTATTAGAAAATCTATTGTTTTGAAGCAATCCTTTATTTGTTTGATAGAGAATTGTTTTTTTCTTTTAACCTACAATACTAGAGAGAAAGCAAAAGCGCAAAAATTGATATTAGTGAGTACGACAAGAGAAAAAACCACGATAAAGTGTATGAAGTTCATAAAAGAGTAGACGATTGTTTTGAAAGTACTTTTGAGTCAATTCGGTAAACTAGTACATATTGTCCAGTTGCTGACGTTCTTTTCAAAGATGTATTTGAAAATTGAATTTGATCTTATTAACGTTCAGAAAAACGATACTTATCAAATGCATGTGTCAACACATAGTTATTCTTGAAAATCTCTCATTTTCTTGGGTTCTCAAGGTTTTCCATGTCCTTTGAAGCGATAAGGGTCGCGTCGTATGGTATGTCATCGTCTCTTTTGGATGGTATGTACAGAAATCAGTTTACGCAAGAATACATATGGAGCGTAGAAAGAAAGGCATAATAATTATCACACTGTAGAAAACGTTAAAAAAAGGGTGCCTTCACGACAAAAATTTGCCGAAATTCGAAGTAACGTTGGTCTGGCGAGTTAATATTAGCAGGAAAGTGACAGAAAACTGAAGTTTATCTAATCATTTCATCACGATGCTTTTAGTTGCTAGTATTGAAAAGCAGTAACCCTCACAAAAAGAGATTTTGAAATTGACTGATCAGATTTTGATACCATAGAATATGGATACACCTCATTTGTATCAATGCCAACAATACGTTCTCTGCAGAATATTTTATCACTCGAATTGATTCTACGAATTCAAGTAATGGACAACATTTGTTATGATTGAAATAAAATAAGAAGGAGGAAAATCTGT
Organism: Rotaria macrura; assembly: GCA_900239685.1. Taxonomy (NCBI): domain Eukaryota; kingdom Metazoa; phylum Rotifera; class Eurotatoria; order Philodinida; family Philodinidae; genus Rotaria; species Rotaria macrura. The sequence continues at coordinate 207,159 of OENT01000071.1, read as the reverse complement.
TGCCATGATTATGCACCCAATGATCGTATATTTTCTTCAAGAAACTACGATGTAAAATATTTATATTCATGCCGTTGCGAATGCAAGAATATACAATACGATAGAATTTTGTGTAGAAGAGAAAAATAAGTTCGTTTCTAGACGCGTCATCTTCACAAGAGATTTTCTTTTTCTTTCTCTTCTATTGCGACATTTACGACGCACATCTCTAAGAGAGTATATAACACGAAGTGCCCGTCGCTTTCTATAGGACAAAGTTTCTCTTAAAAAAAAGAAATTTGCAATTTTATACGATAAATTTATACAGTGTAAAATTTGTCGTACAGATTTTGCTATAAACAAATCCACCAAACAGAATCTGCATTACAAACTCATAATGATGCTGTTTTTTCTCTATTTCACTGAGTTCAACTTCGATTTTTCATTTCTTAAATTTCTTGCTGCGTTTTTACTTTGAAAAATTTCCCTGTATACTCTTATTTTGTCGTATATTTTAGATTTCTATCAGAAAGATTAGATTCGTTTGTCATACGTAATTACAGATTTACTATCATCTTTTTCGCTCGTTTTATCTTTAACACATATCAAAAAAAAGAATGCGTGAAATTGTTCATATGCAAGCTGGTCAATGTGGCAACCAGATTGGTGCCAAAGTAAGTTTATATATATATATATATTCTGAATCGAATATGTTTTCATAAAATCTTCATGGTTTTCTAGTTTTGGGAAGTGATCTCGGACGAGCACGGTATTGATCCTACGGGTACATATCATGGCGATTCGGACCTTCAACTTGAACGTATCAATGTCTACTATAATGAAGCTGCTGGTGAGTAGAAGATAAGAAATAAAATACACATATATTCTTGCTCTCTTGTTTCAGGTGGTAAATATGTACCACGTGCTATTCTCGTCGACCTCGAGCCGGGCACAATGGATTCAGTACGCAGTGGGCCATTTGGCCAGCTCTTTCGTCCGGACAATTTTGTCTTTGGTAAATATAAATATGTTTTGCCTAATTTTGCTCATGTCTATTAATTTTGTCAGGACAATCGGGTGCTGGTAATAATTGGGCGAAAGGTCATTACACAGAAGGTGCAGAATTAGTCGATTCAGTCTTGGACGTCGTACGAAAAGAGTCTGAATCATGCGATTGTCTCCAAGGTTTTCAACTAACACATTCACTTGGTGGCGGTACTGGTTCTGGCATGGGCACACTGCTTATCGCAAAAATTCGAGAGGAATATCCGGATCGTAAGTAAATTCTTGAGAGTGAAACTAGAATTTTCATCTTTCTTATTTTCCTATAGGCATCATGATGACATTCAGTGTTGTACCATCACCGAAAGTGTCTGATACTGTTGTTGAACCGTACAATGCAACATTATCCATACATCAACTAGTCGAAAATACAGATGAAACATATTGTATTGACAATGAAGCTTTGTATGATATTTGCTTTCGTACACTTAAACTTACGACACCTACATATGGTGATCTTAATCATCTCGTTTCGGCTACAATGTCAGGTATCACAACTTGTCTTCGATTTCCCGGTAAATTTTTCTTAGAATTTCAGGCTTGTATTTAATTTTCTATAATTTAAACAATTTACTAGGTCAACTCAATGCTGATCTACGAAAACTGGCTGTAAATATGGTACCATTTCCACGTCTTCACTTTTTTATGCCAGGTTTTGCACCATTAACATCACGTGGTTCTCAGCAATATCGTGCATTGACTGTACCTGAACTTACACAACAAATGTTTGATGCAAAAAACATGATGGCTGCATGTGACCCACGTCATGGACGATATTTAACAGTTGCGGCTATTTTTCGTGGTCGTATGTCAATGAAAGAAGTCGATGAACAAATGTTGAATGTGCAAAATAAAAATTCATCTTATTTTGTTGAATGGATTCCGAATAATATCAAAACAGCTGTTTGTGATATTCCTCCCCGTGGACTTAAAATGTCGGCCACGTTTATTGGTAAATATTAAACAAAAACGAATTGTTTTAATGTCTATTTTATGATATTGCATATTTTGTTCTATTTTAGGTAATAGCACAGCTATTCAGGAATTGTTCAAGCGTATTTCGGAACAATTTACGGCTATGTTTCGTCGTAAAGCATTTCTTCATTGGTATACTGGTGAAGGCATGGACGAAATGGTGAGTTATATTTATAAAATTTGCTTTTTCTCATCGACTGTTTTTCGACTTGACAGGAATTTACTGAAGCTGAGTCAAATATGAATGATCTTGTCAGTGAATATCAACAATATCAAGATGCTACTACTGAAGGTTAGCATATTTATTCTTGTATTCTATCGATATCTTAAACATATTCTCTATTTTTGTTACAGAAGAGGGTGAAGGTGGTGAACAGGAAGAAGAAGAACACGCATAAACGGCATTGGCAATTAACATCACGAACTTTGTTTCATCTTTTTGTTGCATGACAATATTGAAAATTCTAACTTTTCTTTTTCAATCCTTTACTATGTACTTTTTTCGTTCGTAATACATTCGGGCTTGTAGAGCCATAAATATTTTTTTCTTAATAGAATCTCATTTGCATTTATTTCTTGTAACTGCAGCCCTCTGTGATCAGGATATTTAGTCATGGCCATGGTTACGAATGTTTGTGTCTGACTTCCTTCATAGGAACCCTGATACACATAGTTACTTGCGACAAAATGTAAGAAAACGTTGGTCTAAATACATAGGCATGTTCGAAAACATGTAGAACCGTATTGTCAAGCGAGTTTTGCGTGTGTCAGAGGCAAGCCATGACAGATTTCGGCCTTGGGTAAAATTCTTATCGCTACTATGTACGATTTATTCAATAGAGAAGAAAACCAAATGATTTAATATTGTTTCAATCATGCATTGATTGATCATCGATTTCATCTATGAAACGATGCATTATTGTTTGTATTGACCGTATCGGTCGAATAGTATAGATGAATATGCATGTCTATGTAAATATTCAACATCATCAGTTAAAAAGAATAGATGAATGAAAATAATCATGGAATATTCATGTTTTCGATTAAATGATTCTCCTGTGGACATTCTTTTGATTATTTTGAAAAAAACTGAATAACCTTGAAGTACTTTATTCTTCATAAGGTGTCAATCAGCATTGGTAATTAAAATTCTTTATGGTTCAATTTTCACAAGTCGTTTGACTTTTACCAAATACTTATCACATCAATTTAGCGATCTAATTTATTGTGGTAGGATACTTAAGGCTCCTCCCCCCTCCTTCCCCCCCCCCCCCAAAAAAAAAGGTGATTTTTGAGATAGATAAATGGCCACGTTGCCAAAGATGTCTACTTCACAAGAAAATTAAAATATCATTAAACCTCGATGATTCTTAAGGAAATTTTTAAAGAAAATTACACCTACGGTCATTAGAATGCAACAATTAAAGTTATAATTAAATTTCGCCATCTCTCGTGACTTTTGTCGCTAGAAGCGCTATTCAGAAGTGTTGTCATAAATGATTTCTATCGGTGAACATAAAGTTTGGGCTTTACCTCGACTTGAAATGGTATTAATGAAAAACTTGTAAAAACTTCAATGCAGATTTTTTGAAAACTGACTTTTATGTTAAAAACCAAGCTCGGAGATGTTTTTTTCCAAATGCAAACCATCATAGAGGGTTGAAAACTTTTATTTATTTATAGTATTCATACTCCTTTGAATGATGTAAAGGAAATTTTTAAATTGGTTCTAGTTCTCGTGAAAATTTCATCGATTTGGAGAACCTTTCATAACTTTTCAAAACTTTAAGAGATTAAGAAACCCCAGAAAATTCACGGGAAAACCTAAAGAACATCTCATCTACTCATAAGAAAGGTAAACCATTACCGTTTCAAAAAAAAACAATCCCTAGATTTACAATTTGCACCATAGTGAGAAAATATGTATACTATCGAAAGCTCCATATCAGGCATTGGTCTCTAAAAAATAATCAGCGGTGAGGTTTAGAGTGACAAAAAGTAGTTAGTTTAAATCTTATGGGTCCAACGTTTCTGGAACGTTTTAGAGAGAGATTCAACGCACTGCATCGACAATTGTTCTTGGAGGGTGGTGGGGCGATGAGAACTTAGTTCAAGAGATATCGATTCTATTAAAAATTTTTATGTTGAAGAAAAACAAGAAGCCGAAAGCTATATCGCATTCTTATAGTATTTGCCTCATGGATGCCACCACAGTTTCAATGTTTCATTTGGTGCCAAAATGTAACACTATAATTGGCGACACGATGCAATTCTTCATAGTTCATCTTGAAAGACAAAACCTGATAATTGACGTATGTTTATGAGTACAATCGAAGCCGGGAAAGATTAGACTAATGAAGCTATTGAAATCTTTGTAAAGCATACTGATCAAGATAATGAAAGACAAAAAATAAGAGAAGTGATTTTACTAGAAGATGCACCTCCAAATACAAAAGACGACGTTAATGAGAAGAGAAATGCTTTTTGATGAAAATGCTTGGAAAAGATCAATTTTGGTTGTGCGGGTGAATGGGAACGCAGTTTTAATCCACACATTCTGATAAAGAGAACTGACGAGTATTTCAACATTTTAAAAAGTAGAACGAAACTCGTCGGCAACACTGTACCTTGGATTTCTTTTATTATTTTATATACAGTAGTAGTCAATATATTAAGAAATATTTTTACTTTATCTATTATTGCAAGGCAACATTTGAGTCTAATAGATTGAACTTGTCTTTTCACGCAGAGATTGATCTATCAGTTTTAATTGATTCTCAAGATACTGACCTGTTATTCTCACGATAATGATAGTTGCTTCTCACTCGCCCTCATCCTTTTATTGTTCATAATAAACTAAGGTCGATTGAGAGTTCTTCTCCTCCCATTGTATTACCATTTGACTGTTTTCAAACATTTTTGTACGACCAACTGCTGAGAGGACACGGTTCTCAAGTCTACAAGTAAGCTTCTTTTTACCTAATTATAACTTAGTGCAGCATAAGAGTTCGCTTCTTATCAATGCTGAAGCGGCTGAGCCAACAATTTTGAAACCCGCTTGGTAATTTGCTCCCTAGAAAATTCACAGTTAGGTAGTAAAATGCACACTGTTGGATTTTGCTAAAAACTGTGTAGTCGAACGTTCAAGCAAAAATAGGAGTCAATATTGGATTTTTTTAGAGATAATTCACATTTTTTGTGCATTAACTTAATGGCTGTTCTACTATCGAAATCGCTAGGTTGAAGAGTAATATTGCAAGTTAGAGTTGACCTGTTAAGAAGTGCGAATTGATTTTCTTGATTAAATTAAATACGTGTTTCAAGGTTAAAATTGATGGAGTGCTTGTTTGCCTCTTATGTCTTAGACATATCAAATTCAACTGTATCAACTTGAAAAGTGTGAGTGCAATATAATAGCACTGCTTGTTTATTTGGATACTTGGACAAAGGAGAAATATCTTGTCGATATGAGATGCAGAGATCCTGTGAAACGATGAACGACTTATTGCCACCAAATGATTCTGCATTTTACCGATGTTTCGAAGTAGATGTAAACTTGACCATTATTGAATTAGTTCGAAGAACGTGTTCATATTAGCTAATCATTTTGCCAGTAAGTGTTGTGCGACGATAGATAGATATCTAAAAAGAAGTCAACAGAATGGTTCTAGTGTTACGTTTATTTTATGTCTTGATCTCTCAATGTTGAAATCACCAGCTGGTAGAGGACGGACTCTGTTGTGTAGAAACAAACAACATATTAACCAGTATCTCCTTGGCCTTGACATTTTCTCGGCTGTTCAACCATTCTTTCAGTGTTCAAGCCATTTTCTTCAAAAATGGTCCTTCTTTCAAAATACCTGTAAGTATCTGACACGGAACTAAACAATTATCGTCAAAAGAGGAAAAAGAAAATAGACCCTTGCTTTGAGCAGCAAGTTCAACAATATCATTGCATTGGGATTGGTAGAAAATGTCGAATAGGAAAACGTCAAAAAGTTAAAAGATTTATGATAAACAGATACGAGTAAAAATAAAAATTCGAAAAAGGCAAATGTTGGAACGACACAGTTTTTGCCTTGATGCAAACTCGCTACTCTATGTTTAAGAAAGACGAGAAAAAAATAATACAATTATAGTGTTACTTTTTTCCGATTAAAAAGAATAAACATGATAATATTTCCTTGGCACTGATTTCTTTATAGCAAAATCTGCTGTATAACGTATCAAGCCTGCATTGGAATGTTTTTGTTTTTACTGACGGTTTTGATGCACATGCATCAGCATGTAGCTAAATTAAAATATGTTCGTTTCGAATCAATTGAATGAAGGTCCACATATTGGGATGTTGTCTTGATTAGCGGATTTGAAAATCGAAGGATATAGGATTAAATATAGATAATCAAAGGCAGTGACAATGAATAACTCAGATTTAGAACAGTCATATTCTCCCTTCGTGAATTATTATTTGTTCGATGGTCGACATCATGAAAATTCCACATTTTACTCAGGACAACACGATCCACCCTCCAATTTTTAAAGTATACAAGTAAACTATCTAATGATGCTTATATGATCGATTTAAAACGTTATAATTGACTCTTCACTTCCTCATCTGGCATTAGACTTCGTGTCATGAGTGGTCGTCTATGACGGTTCGTCATTGACCACGAATGATTTCGTTGTACAAATAATCGTTTACCAGTTCCAAAGCTGTAATTTTTTATGAAATCTTAGAACTGACCCCTTTAAATGTATTTGACATGTTTATCGTACACATTTCCTAGGATATTTTTACTTTCTAATTTTTTCGATGTTTTCCGTTTCGACATTTTCCACCAAGACCATTGCATAAATTATAACTGTATTCATGTTCCCATTCTCTGACGAATTCTTCTCTAAAAATTTCTCAGGTACATGATTTTGTGCGTTGTTTCATATACAAATGTCGCATTTCTCTCATGCTATTGCTGATCTCAACAACTTCTCGTTTCACTGGCCTTCTTCGATACCGCTCATCATTGTTTATTCGAAGATGTTGTTCGAAATCAATTAAATAATCATTTAAGTGCACCAACTTTTTCCTTTCTTTCAAATGCGTCATCATTGTAGTCAGCCTCAAAATTGGACTGCCGTGTACATTTCTTTACTTCTCTTGAATCTCGTAAACATGGATCTGATTGCCAAAACCAGATGATTCTCTTGTTGATGTTTGTCGAATACGACAGAGTTCTCATCATAGTCACGTCTCACAGTCCAAAGGCGATGTAGTATAAGGTTGAAAGAATCAAGTACGACGTACTGTCACTCTCGACTCAACTGTTTTTTATTAGTTTTCCCAAGCTACGATTCTTCTTCGAAGAATTACTTTGAGGAAGTATGCGACAGCTTCTAGTATTCCTGGTACTGCAAAAATATTGACCGACACTCTTTACTACATATTCTTTATCTGTGAGAGAAACTTTAGTTGTGTAAACGTTTTCAGAGAGTTTTGTTCAGTTTTGACGGAAGTATAGTCTTTCAAAAGCTTACTATTAATGCTAAAGGAAACCCTGAAAAATTCAAGTTTCTGGATAGTTCTACTGTATTTCTGTGAAATTGCACCCGTTTAGCTCGAGCAACGAATCATGTGAAAGATGCATTCAAAAGTGCCTGTCGTGTTTTGTTTCGTGAAAAACTTGTTTTGAAGTCACAATAATTCTGTAGAGACTCATTTTTGAAACAACATTTTGTTCGACTATTTTTTTTTTGCTGCCTGAGTCTTAGAAATAGTCAAGATTTCATCAAACTCTCTCAAAACATTCTCTTAACCCCAGTTTCTCACGCAGCGTATAAGAATGTGTAATAAAATGTGTAGACTGGTCTTTTCAAATCATTCATCTCTGAGAACTTGCTCAATCGCCTCATTCAAAATCTCTTAAAAGTTGTATAGATTATAAGTTTACGACTTTTCTTTTAATGCAGGTTTTCATGGAATCATTGAAAGTATTTTCTTTCCTTTTCTGGAATTTTTTTTTTATTTAGAAGAGAACACAATAGTTGGTTTTTCAAAAATAACATTAAGAAAAAAGACACGATCTGTCAACATCATTTTAATTAAAATACATAAATTCGTGTTTTCTTTTCAAAAAACAAGATAATCAAAACTTGAGCAGATTTCGAATTTTTCAATAGAACGCCTTCCAAACAAACAGTCTGTTGCACCTCTTAACCCTGAAAAATAGATTCTCTTCTTCAGTACTGGCAGCATTCATTATGACACACTGCTTTAAACCAACTGAAACGTAAACTAAGATAAAAACTTCCAGTTTAAAGATTGCATTGCTTAAACACGATTTGAAGATTTAGCTCGCAATGTTCCCCCTCTGACACCTGCATATATTGGATATTCTAATGAACGACTCATGTTATTATTATTATTATTGAAATTTTCTATTTAACTATTTTATTTGAATAACAGAGAATGATACCAACTACAATATTCTATTTAAAACGTACAATTTTTCTACAAAGTTAGTGTTTTCCAACAAAATGTAACTGCATCAAGCGGTAACCATCGTGTGTTAGAAAGAAAACACTTACTCCACATGATGTGAGCGATTTATTTCAACTGTACTGTTTCTATGAAGCAACAATGAAAAAAATAATAACTGCGCCACATTTTTTTTTCTCAATTGTGAAACGAATAAAAACCTTGACGACTTGTTTTTCTGTATTCTTAATGGAATCTGAATGTTTTTTCATCCACTTTAATTTCTGTGTTTATGGAAGAACGAGGATGAATAAGATGTGCGAAGTTTGAAGGTGTTGGTATGTGTGTAAGTGGACCTTTTCCATTAATCTAATCACAGCCCACACCATAGCAAATTGCCAAGCATACAAAAATTAAATGAAAATATTTCTACAGTTCTTTCCATTTACATCATTTTAAAACACAAAGAAATGGTTCGTTAAAAGTTAAACTAACGATAAGAAGAAGATAAACAATCTTAAAAATTGTACTTTCTTTCTAAAAATTTGTAGACTAGATTTCTTTTTACATGTAAAGAAAAGACCTCATTAGCTCTCTTGTTTTATTGAGATGTAAAAAAATAAACGTTCAAAACACACGAACAATGAGTGAGAAATTATTTTAGAATAACGATTAATAATAGTAATAATAATAATAGATGCAGCGAATAGCTATGAGACAAACTACTGTTATATTTTTGTTGTGATTGCTGACCAACATTATCGTCGCCAACTTTAATACTCCAAACAATAGGTGGCCGTTGATGATACGATGGAATTTGAACTTGAAATATTGTTGTTGTCGATGCTGTTGTTGTCGTTAGTGTCGTTGTTGCTATTGTTGTTGGCACTGTAGATATTGAGAACCATTTTCGAGCAGGTATTTCATCTGTTTCATCATCACTATATGCATCTTGTTCCCCGTAATCATAATATGAAATATTATTTTGATCATCAATAAATACATCGTCATCGTAACCACCAACATTATCATGCACAGTAGAAATACTTGATATTCGTAAAGTCGTCGTTTTTATCAATGAAGTTAATCCATCTATAGAATCTTCATAGGCATAATCAGAATAATCTATTTCATTATCATCTGGATAATCATCCATGTTATCACCTAAGTTTAATTTGAATTGATTTAACAATAATGAATTTGTGACAGCAGTTGTTGTTGTTGTTGTTGAAACATTTATTTCTAGATAGAAAGTATCAGTGTTTAAAATTCATTTAAAATAGAATAGATGTATCGGTCTGATTAAAATTCTGTTCTATAATTTATGCGAATATGAATATGTATATATAATATACTAATTGTTAGTGTCATTCTACTTGCTAGAATGCTCAATCTATCCAGAAATACACAGGCTACATGTGGATATATGATCCTTCAGTTAGTTGGATGTAGAAATTGTAAACATATTGCTGATGTTTTAAACTATGATTTATATAATGACATAGCACGAAAAGTCTTTCGAATCCTGGTTGGACAATGTATTATACATAAGCATTATAGAAAAGAATGAATCATATGACGGAGTTACTGAATATATCGAAAAGAAAATGAACTAGCCTACTGCAATAAGTATTCATGTATTCTTCGATCTTCATGAAGTTTTCTATTAATAAAAATTGATGTCTATTTCTAGAACAATGAATGAAGATATCATTAGAGATATCCATCTGATTTTAAAAGCAGAAAAGCAAACAGTGAACTCAATATAGCTTGAGTCCTACAAATTTTTTTTCCCGGAATAGTTACGAGATGATTTTCTGTCTTTTTGTTCTATTTCTTATTTGAGAAACTCAGTCGTACAATGTTTACATGAAATAAAAATTTCCAAGTAGTACTACGACTAAAAGTATATCTATTGAACACAGATGAATTTTAATTGCACAGAACTTTTCATGATACAGAATACGAACCTGTTGTTGTAGGAATTTCATTTGTGATTGTTTGTGATTTCTCGTTCATTTCTTTTAATATTCTTTGTAAACGTAAGCTTAATGGTTTATCATAATTAGTTCTTATCGTTTGTCTAAAAATAAACATACATCAGTATTCTTTTGAAACTCGGAAAAAATAGATCAAATGTTTTTTTCTACCTGTCATTAAAAGAAATCGAAGTTCCTGTCCAACATTTTTGCTTATTATTTGAGGTAGAATATTCATTCGATGTACATATTTGTTCTGGTAACATCAACCAAAATGTTCTATAGGCTTGCAGTGTTTGCCGTATAGATTTAATTTGTTGAATAAGAAAAGATGATGAATTACTATGTTGATTATGGAATAGTTGATTTTTATCAAAGATTTCTTCCCTTATATGTACATATCCACATTGATCGATGATCTTTAAAAACAAATCAAACATACTGTTTTTAGGAATGCTGATACGAAGTAGTAGTAGTTGGTGGTGGTGGTGGTGTAGTACATACATCTTGATTTCGTATACCATCAGAATTAAAAAGAGTAAAAATAGCATCTGAAATCGATCGACCAATAGATGATAAAACTTGCTCTATTCCATTAAAATATCCACTATTTTCAATAGAATCTATGAGATAAAAGAATTCGATTGAATGAAGAATATTTTTTATGAATGATATTACCAATAAAATTTATCCATACATCATGAATTAAAGAAATATTTATAAAGCAACTTTCGATAACATTTATACAGTTCGATGAACATGGTAATTCTTTTCTTCCAGAACACAAATTACAATAGGAAAGTTGTACGTATGAATCAATACAATGATTATCAGTCGTAACACTCTAGAATATTTTAATATATTTGTTAATATTTCATTTTTAATTCGAAGCAAAGGAACGAAGTATGAATTTTATTGCATGTCAATTTTATTTGATTGTAACTCATGCATAATTTATCGATAATGTCAAGGAAAATGAGACTGCCGATTATCTTTTCTGCTTGATCGAACTTTATCTATTTGAACAAACCAATCAATTGAACATTGTACATTAGTTTGTAGGCATAAGTTATGTTAAAGTTAATCGGTCGATGATGACTTTTGTCAACGTATCTACTTCTCATCCTTATCATGTCATGTACATCTAAACATGTATAATTGTATAGTGTGAAAATTAAGGGTTCACAAAAAAAAACAAAGGATGTGTAAAATTTTGACTGTCAAACGTCATCACGGTATTTTTCTCAATCGAAAAGCAAAACGAGATACAAATTTAAAGCACTGTTTCTATCAATGAAAATTACCATGTTTCAATTATGATGAATGAAATTAAGATTTCAGATACTTTTCAAGATAAATAAAAACGGCAGTTTCTTTTTTGTTATTTAGGAAATAGAGCAGAATCCAAACTATTACATTCTTGATAGGTCATCTGATTCAGATTTTTTCGATACTGCTCGACAAAAAAAAATAAAACTTGATATTCTTCTCATGTTTTTACTCGTTCTTCTCAAACTCAAGTGTATTATTACACTCATTAAACTTGATAAATGTATCCATCACCAAGCCGATAAGAGTATAGCACTCTTCTAAATCATATTTCAACACTATACGAATGGGTTTCATATTTATATATATTTTTAATTGGACAAATCATCATAGGATAATTATTTATATTCAAAAGTTTGACGGATAACATTTTCTTCCACATACCGTAGATACAGAATGAACAAGTTCATTACTCAATTTCAATAAATCATTGAAACGAAATAATTTTTCTAGATAATTTTCTAATTGATTAACCATTAAATATTGTCGATTGTTAAATGGATGATTTCTCCAAAGACAAGATAAATAGGATGGTAATATTGGTTTATTATTGTTACTCAATGTTATTGTTATACGAAGAATGTTACGAAGTAACTCTTCAATATTACTTTTAATTTCATATCGATAATTCTTATACGTAATTAATAAGAATTTATTATAAAATAATTCAATGGACGAACGATAAAAATTATAAAATGCTTTAAAACTATATTGTAGAACAGAATGTGTTTGATTTCGTGATGATTCAATTAGTTTAGTTATTGCTTCTACATAGAGAAATCAAATTAGAAATTCGATTTATTTTAAAAAAAGAAATTTCATTCTATTTATTCTACTAACCATTTAATTGAATATTTATTTGTCGTAATGATTCATGTAGATCAATTGAATGATATTCAAATAATCGATGAAGTTCAATCGTTGTTGCATTTTGTATTTTATCTTCATAAATTTGTGGACAACAATAATCAGTTATTAAATTTTCACATAATCTCAAACCAATGAATTGCTTCTCATGTGTCGTTATATGTATTCCATATTTATTTAGTTTACTATTAAGAAGTGAGCATTGATTATTATTCTGTGTAAAACCAATATTGATTAATAAACAAATCAGAAGCAAACAATACAACATTGATTCTCTTCTTTATTTTTTTGTTTCTTTGAATATGATCAAATGATTGAGGATAGCAAACTGTACATTCTCTTGTTCGCTCTCTCTCTCTCTTTCTCATTCTCTCTCTCTCTACACTATCGTCTCAAGAAACAATGATATTCATCGCCGACCGTTGAATACATATATATATATATATATATATATTCTTTACCAACTGTTGCCTTCTGTGCAAAGACACAAAAAGAAAATTTTCTCCTTCCATTGTATTGCCACATCAATTATCTTGAATCACTCAAGACGAATGTCGGTATTATTTGTTTGAAGTCAAACCTTATTGACCATATATAGGTTAGAACTTTTTTTTCTACGTTTTTTTAATATTCGTTTTATTTGTCATATGTCAATACACAGGAGTTGGTGCCATAAAAAAGTCTAATTGAATATTCGATTGATTATTATGATTATTTGAGCACTTCAAATCATTGATATGATCAATGAATGGAAATGTTGTTAAAATTTTACCATTAAGTAATACACGTTCAACATAAATATTTTTTGGTGAATTATCATGAATATTTATTGACAGAACACATTGATTTTTATTTCGAGAAATTTTTATACGATCAAATGCTGGACTACCAATTAAGTATGTCGATGAGCCAGCAAGTGGATAAAAGCCCAAACTAGCAAATAGATACCAAGCTGACATTGTTCCATAATCATCATTACCTGGCAATCCATCAGGCTTTACTGTATAAGCATGATTCAATAACCATCGTGCATATTTTTGCGTAAGATCAGAACGATTAGCATAGTTAAATTGCCACACTGAAAATAGATCATGTTCGTTTCCGGGCCAATAGTATGGATTGGGTAGTAATGTTGTTGTCCACAGTTGTCCACGCTGAAAAAATGTATTTAATTCTTCGACGAAATTATCTCGACCACCGAATAATTCAATTAAACGTGAAGTATTATGTGGTACAAAAAATCGATAATGCCAAGCGTCACCCTCTACATATCTGTTATCGAATGTATTGAGAAATTCAATTTCATTCGATGGACAATCAAATTTGCCTGTCTTATCTTTCGGACAAAAGAATTTTGTCGTATTATCAAAAACATGTTCGAACCATGTTGCGCGTCTATAGTATTCTTTTGCTTCATCAATTAATCCGGCAGCATTCATAACATTGCCGATAGCCCAATCATCGTAAGAATAGCTCAATGTCAATGGTGCTGAATCATGATCGATATCATAAGGAACATATTCATATTTTATATATGTTGGTGGATCAAATCGACCATCGTGTACTGGATTTTGATTGGCTACTTTTCTAAAAGATTGAACAACTTGTGTTAGATTTAAATAACTATCATGTTCTTTTTTCATAATTAAATCACTAATAACTATATCAGCATGTGAACCTATCATACAACCAGTATAACCATTTGCAAATGGCCATTTCGGTAGATCACCACCTTGTTCGACATTAATCATTATTGAATGTATGATATCATTGGCTCGTTGGGAATCATGAAAAATGATAAATGGTATCTGTGTACGAAATACATCCCATATAGATAAATCGGTATAAACATGTTGCATATATTCAGGTTTCGTATGAATTTGACCATCGAATCCAAGATAGACACCATTGGATTCGTCCCATTGTGTAGGACTTGACATTGAATGAACTAGAGCCGTATTAAATTTAATTTCAGCGTCCCGATCCCATTCAGCACTAACCTAAATATGAATAAGAAAAGCAGAATTATGATAGAAGATACCAGAAGATCCTATAATTTATGTTTGCAAATTTTTTGTTGAGCCTACTTCAAATCTTGTCAATTCATCAAGCCATTTATTTTGTACTATTGTTCGAATTGAATCAAATGATTGAAACATGTCTGTTTGCATATGTAAATTCGTACGAGCTTGCTCAATTGAAACAAAACTAATGCCAACATACATTGTGACTTGTTCTTGTTCATCAGGTACAATAAGGTAAGCACCTGATGAGCATCCACTGGTTTCATTTTGTCCTTGAACTATTTTTCCATTATTCCATATACCAAAGTCTGTCCAATCATTTAATGTAATCACAAAATATGTTGTTACACCACCGAAACGTTTTGAAAGTGATCCTTCGAAAAACACTGAACCTGTTATTTCATGATTCACTGAATTAATTGTAATATGACTTTGATTACAGGCACCAGTTTGTAATGTATAACTACTATCAATAAGTATAGCGTGATGTTTATTTTTTATTTTATCATAGGAATAACGATGTATACCGACTTGTTCCGTAGCTGTTAATTCAACATTGATTTTATGTGTATCAAGGTAAACTTGATAGTAGCCAGGCTGTGCTACTTCACGTTCATGTTGAAATGCACTACGGTAACCGTTTACTTTCGAAATCATGTTTTGTAGATGTTTATTGTCACTTATTTGAACAGGTATGATACCAACTTCACCATAGTCTTGTACGCCAGATCCAAACATGTGAGTGTGTGAAAAAAGATTTATATGTGTATCAGCGTAATGATAACCACCTAAATGATTGAATATAATTGGAATATCTAGAGTGTTACTAGTATCAGCACCTAAACGAAGAGCACCGTATGGACTCTGAACACCTAATGGCAAGGAGCCTGCACCAAAGCCATCACCGTCTGTACCAATATGTAGATCCATTGGTGGAAATTCGGTAATTGTACGCTGATGACATGGATTAACATGTAAGATGAATATCACATGAAGTAATAACGAGTGCCTGTCCATGTTGTATTTTCACTGATATGATTTTTTTTCTCTTGGTTTTGTCTATTAAAAGAAACTTGTGAGAAACAATATCAGCTGGAAAAGATCGATTGCGCATCATATCAGGTTTTTCTTGCCAATTGGGCTTTTAAAGTGCATCTTCTATTTAAGTCCTATCGATGTATGATTATTTTTCTTATGCAGTATAATCTAGCAAGCCATTAAAAGAATTTCTACACAGATGAATTATGATTTTCATACATTCTGTTGAATTAATTATATAATTATAGACACACACGATTCTCCTATTCAAAATAGAAGAAAATATATGACTTGAGTTGAATTGGAAAATTTGTGAAGTATTTAGTATTATTTCAAGTATGTCAATATATATGAAATGCTATCTAACAAAGTACTTCTCAGATAAAATCTCATGGGATCATGCTTGTTGATATACAATAGTGCATTGTTAATGAGATGATAAAAAATCAGTAACTAGCTTACATATCATCATCTCAATAATCTGACTCAAAGAATTTGATCGTGTTTCGTCCACTTGATATGAAAAGCACGTATAATCTAATTACGTGGAATGAGTTCATTGCAAGTTCAATCATTTCGAAATGAACTAAGTATAAGATTCGATGGATCTATGTTCATGCAACTATATATATCATGAATTTCAATCATGATTTCAAGGGCATATATTATCGAATGATTAGTTTGTCTAGTTACAAATTTCTTTCGTTTATACTCTGTTGTAGAAGTCATTGTGAGAGAAATGAATAGAGATTGTAATTCTTGTACACTTCAATTGAACGTGAGGATGTCGTTTTGCAGTCGGTATGCATCTCTTGGGTCAAATATACGATAAAAATTTCAAACGAATAGCCTTGAAACAAGTTAAGATCATAGACAAACACTCTTTGTCACTTGTATAGGTTCATCCAAATAGTATCCATCAAAGGTTTCTTGATGAATAAAAACTTTTAAGAGTTCCATATCATTATGTATGAAACAAAAAATATCTTTTTCTCGGTTGGTTCTCAATAAGACTCACACGTGACTATCAAATTTTACGTTCATGTGAATATATTACTTGATCCATCATGAAAACTGACATGAATAACTTTTAGTTTGAATAATTCGGAATACAATAGATGATGACAAACGAATTTTACTGCCATTCTTTGCAATAATAGTTCATTTCGATACTCAAGTCATGTGTCTCATTCGGTTTTTTGTATTTCACACGAATCGAATATTACATTAAACAATATCATATCGTTCATCGTACACAAACCTAATTATTTATTTATAATTCGTATATATAAGAAGAAAAATATCAGTCTACATTCGTATATGTATACAAATCGAAAGAATACATTGTTCAATTTGTTGGTGCTGGTGGTGGCGGTGGTTGAAATTGATTAAGATGTGTATCAAGTTTCATTCGAAACATGTTTATATATTCAGTATCTTTTAATTTAAGACGTTTAGTTTCTTCGAATAATAATGATTCTAATCGATTAGCCCATGCATTTAAATCAGGTAAATGTTGACAATCAGGTATATTAAGAAATTCATGAAAAAATTCTTTCCATATATCGTGTGTTCTTTTTGAAAATTTTGCTTTTGTTGTCATTGTACCGTCTTGTCGTTGTTCATCTTCACATACGGTCATATAACTAAGAAAAACTAGAACATGAATTGAATAAACCATGCCAAATAAATCATGCTACAAAACAATAAGAAACACTCAGAAAATCAAGCAAAACATAAATTTCTTACTTGAAAAATCCACGGTCGATTATGTAACATTTCAACACACGCTAATTCTTTTTTTGGTACACATGTTACAAATGCGGTACCATTATCGAATAATTTCAAGTCAATAGAACGATTAAAATCAATTAACATTAGTGATGGTATCGGTCCACAACTTTCCTTCTTCGTCGGAAATGTTATCGGACTAAACACAGAAGCATAGCAAACAACAATTATTTTCTACGAACGAAATGAAGAACTGTCATTATAAGTATTTACCAATGAAGAACCATGAAGTTATCTGGCTTAACCTATTCAAAATATAGAAATAACTAGACAAGTAAAAATGATATCAAAACGACTCACGTCACAATGAATAATACGCAATCGATGCATGTAATCAAAGATTCGTAGCATTTCAATTGAATAATAAAGTTGATAACATAAAGGTACATAACGATCTCGACTAATATGATAATTAGCAAAATCCTACGAGAATAAAAAAAAGATGTAGCAATAAGATTTCGTGTCATAATATTGATTTGTTTTTTATTTATCTCAATTTTTTGTAATTCTACTGAGACGTATCAGGACGTCTAGTGTTCTTCGTGCTGGTTACTACAATATACTAGTTAGAAATGTATTTTTCTTGTTTTAGGAATTTTCTACGAACAAGTTCTAAATGATATTTCATGAATGTATACACAACTTTTGTCAATAAATCGATTCGTTGGTAAAATTATTGCTGGACTTAAGACAAGGCAACACTCATAGTCGAACAGAAATATAGAAATTGTGAAATATATCTTTTCTGTAAACATATTCTACCCCGGCATTGCATATAATTATGTTCGAATATCTTCATTTATGAACATAAACATCCTGTGATGGGATAACCCTTGTCTAAGAAGACAAGAAATCGATTTCAAATATTGATATCTTGAATTAATTTTAAACTATTGTTGTTGATGTTTATTACGTACAAGTAAAGTTTGAGGAGCACGTTGCATAAACATTACACTATAATCATTAAATTCGATTAGACGATACACAGTTGGAATACGTTGATTCTTAATGAAAGAAAATAGAAATATTGTCAGATGATCAGAAAAGACTGAGACGGGAAAAAAACACATACAAGATCAAATTGACCAGCTTTACGAATAGTACGTCGTGATAGTTCAGTAAGTATATAGAATTCCCAAACCGTTGGTGGATGTTGAATCTAGACAGAACAGATTTCATGTCGATATTTGAATATCTCTTTTACTTATTAATTGTTGTGATTAGAAAAAGTGAGAACATTAGACGAGTTCTGTTTGACACTAGAATTAGTAGACGGTATTACCTTGCAAGCATATGTAACTTTTGGATCTGATTCCAATCGGGCCGTAATAACATATCCATAAGCGCCTTCACCTAATTTTTTTCCAAATTCATACATTGTTTCACCTGAAAGCCGAACACAAATTTAATGAAACTACACAATTATATTGATCATTCATGGTCAACAAACCTAGTTGAACTTTTTCAATCTTAGTACCAATTTTATTTTTCGCTAAAATTGATGGCAAATTTGTTTTTTCAACAGAATAATTTTCCATTATTGCATAATTAATGCCACGTTTCTCAAGTATTTGTCGTCGTATGTGATCATCAAATGGATCACGTTCATCAACAACAATACAAGAAACATTAAGAAAATTTTCATCTAACGTATCATCTATTGGTACATATGATTGACGGCGAAGGACTTGATCAATTGTAAATAAATTCATCAATGGTGGTAGTACTGAACCACGTCGAATATTGCTTGGCATACAACTAATTCTTTCGCCACCAATTAAACTCGTATTTGACATATCAAGCATTCTAATGTTCAAGAAAAGTTTTCGTCGTAGGAGAAATCGTTCTTTTTTGCTTTTGAAAAATGCAATTTTTACCGTGAATATTCAAGACGAACAGCTTCCCGACATTCCGGTAATAATTGACAATCAGGATCATCGTCAGTGTCGATACTATTTTGAATTTTAATAGGAGCTCGTATAGGTGATCGCTTCGTTTTAGGTTCACTAGCCATCATAATATCAAACGAAGTACGTGTTTGCGTTTTTCGTTTAGTAACAGTTGTTCGATTCTTGGCTGGCTTTTTCAATTGTTCTTTGTGATATTCTAATGCGAAAAAACATTCTTTTCTTGTTACCAACTATCTAATATTTCAGCATGTTACACACCTTGTTGATCCCATTCTTGAAAACGAATTGCAAAAGCTCTGCAAAAAGAAAGATAATTAACTATGAAAATAATCGGAACAGAAATTCAAATAACCAAACCGATAAGTTTTATCGATTTGAGCACATTCATGCGGATCTGAAACGAATTTCTTAGCTTCTTCATATATGCCCCATGCACCAGCCCAATTCAATTCATTTTCTTCTGTATATTCAGCCCAATCGATCCATAAGTGTGCATATTTGACACCAATATGTTTTTTATAAAATAATCCATACCATAAACCTTTATCAACAGACATTTCAGGCTAGAGGGAAGTAAAAACAATATTGTTATGTAGCAAGAAAATTTATCGGATTGTCTTACAATCAATAGACATATCTCAGCAAAATCTTTATTATTAATTTGATTGCAATCATTTTCAAATTTTTCAAGACATTTGATACATATGGGATATAGGATTTGATTATTGGCTAACGTATTTTCTCCATTGTCATCTTCTGGTAGTGTATCTTGTATAGCAACCAAAAAACTTCAAAAGGAATAAATATTTCGAAACATCCTGTCCGATTTTGAATAACTGTTGACTTACGGTAGCCAAAGATCAGACACTTCATTGCTACCTGTGTATTGCTTCAAACGCTTATCAAATTCATGTTGTAATTGAGCAACAGTCGGCTTCGTCATATTTATATGTAAAGACAGTTCGTGTGACTTTGAGATGTATTGTACATATGAATACACACAAGAGAAAATTTCTCAGGAGCCAATTCTATTCCCGGTCTTTGTTTTAAAGGAACAAAAAATCTAATTGGCTAAGATTTTATTCTTGATGATTTGAAAAATAATGGCAACAACGATCTTTATAAATTTAGATTTCCATCGTGTACATTGAATGAATTTCAAACTTTGAAATTCAAAGTACTCAACAGAATAGATGGAGCCACTGTTCGAAATGCCATGCACACCATCAAAACTGACAAATATATATAGTATATTATTTGTAAGATCTTTGTATTATTGGATCGTTACTCTCATCTGAAATAATTGTCAATTGCCATGATGTACATAATAAATACTTATAAATTTCTGGAAGTTGACTATATATATGATTTGTTGACATATATCTCGCTATCTGCCAACTGTGTTTATGAATATGAAGCCATAGCTATCATCCTGTTTTCAAATAACCTTTTTGTATAATAATGAGAAACAGAGCGACTTTATTGTCGTCAGTTCAGTTCGATTGAACAATAGATGCTGATTACTTCTTACCGATTCCTCACACATTTATTCATTGATTGATTTTCAAAAACGATCGTATCGGTTATTTGCTTGCAAGTTTTTAGCTATTTACTTGTTTTTTTTATGGTTCAACGATGGGATCTCGACTTGTTTAACGTTATATTTTGGTAGTAGTTGTAAAAGATACTAGTTTTAAATCTTTTCCTTATCATTTCTCGTAGACGATTGAGAACTAACGAGCATGTTGAATGAATATAAGTCATTACGGTGGAAATCGATTCCGACAGTCTATAGACAATATTGATCTCAAGTAAACATTGTTGAGTGGAAAATTGTTAGCTGATTTTTCAGTGAATGATTTTATTGAATAAGAAATAGGGAAGATTTTTTGCAAATACTTTGATATAGTTTTTACTAGTTATATTATAGAAATTTGAAAACATTGTTATACTTTGAAATATTTGCTGATGACGAAGAAATCATAGGACTATGAATAAAAATCGTTTTCTATTCGTCTCAACATATTGAAATGAAAGACTGACTCAACTTTCAACGAATTCATAGTTTGTTCCCGATGGATTACATCTTACATAGTTACACATCATGTGTACAATATAAAATATCTATCGTTGACATAGTGTTCAATAAATGATGAATACAGTTTTTATGAAATATATTTAACGTTATCATGACGAATATCGATAATACGTGTATCTATATTTTTAATAAAGCTGACACTAAATTAATTTTTCTCATTAGCATTGACATACTCATACGTATCTATCAATATATTATCTATAATCTAAAATGAAGATTTTTATTTGAACTACTTAGTAAATTATAGCATACTATTCATGAAATAGAAACCAGTGTTTCATTGAATCGCTTTAATTTCTCTAAACACTATTGATGAAACATATTAGTTATGATCCTCAAATATGTACATGATTATTCTATAATCTAGTAGTAACAAATTGTATGAATAAAACAGTTAAACATGATAGCAGATTTTATTTCTTAGGTTGATGTTTGATATTAAAATGAGATCATTGAAATTAAATTAATCATTTTGCTGTTCTGTTTTAAAGAATTAAATAAATATTGAGTCCATATTCAATACAAAGCTTTAAAACGATTGTATGCAGCGCGTTCTAATGCTTCACGATGATTCGGATGAGCTATTTCAATTAATGCTTTAGCTCTTTGTTGATAGTTTTTACCAAATAAATTAACTACACCATATTCAGTAGCAACATAATGAACATTAGCTCGAGTTACTGTTACACCAGCGCCTTCTCGCAACTATATAGAAAACATTGCGTAACTTTTTTAAAACTAATACATCTCCTATTTAATGCAACAACTTCACACCTACCGTGTTAACAATTCTCGACAAACCTTTTGACGTTTGTGATGGCAACACAATAATCGGTTTACCATATTTACTCAAAGCAGCACCACGCATAAAATCCATTTGTCCACCAATACCGGAATATTGCATTGTTCCTATTGAGTCTGAAGAAATTTGTCCGGTGAGATCGATTTCTAATGCAGAATTGATAGCACACATTCGTGAATTTTGACATATTTGATTGGGATCATTTGTTATTGAGACATCCAATGAAAGAATATTCGAATTATCATCGACAAAATCATATAATTTTTTAGTGCCTAATATAAATGTACATGTCGTTTTACCGGGATGGAATTTTTTATATCTATTTGTAATAATGCCTTTTTCTAATAATGCTATAACACCATCGGATAACATCTCTGTTGCTATACTGAGATCTTTATGATTACTAAGATAAGTAAAAATAGAATCCGGAATAGGACCAATGCCCATTTGTACTAAAAGCAAAGGATGCAATGCTTTAATTTACGTATTCATTAGATTCTGATTTTTTTTCATTCGATTCAATGATTTAAATCAAAAGAAGCAATTAAGGTTTACTTCTAGGAATATCAATTGATTTTCTTCGCACTATATCTCTAGTTTTTACCTATATTTACAGGTACCAAATCATCATTGCGTGAACATTCATAACGAATATTCATAATATTCATAGTGTCTACATTATTTCTCAAATTCTTTTTTTGTTGTCCAATTTTCTCGTCAATACCTCAATGAAAAATGATCAAACTTTAAAGACAGATCGATTTCTATCCTACGAAAGAACCATACACATTGCCGTTCTCAACAAATCGAACAAAAAGTTATGGAGATTGTAATGACCAAGAATGTTTCTTCTCTGTAGAACCCTATACATCATTCTTTCAGTTAGAATCCCCTCTTCGTAAGAACTAAATGATCAATTCAGAGAATGTGGTACATGTTCCAAAAAATATTGTTATTAAAGTTCAGGATACGTAGACTACTGAAAATTTACTTTAAACAAGTACTTTTATTTTTCAGTGTTTTATAAGATTTTTATCAGAGAGGTAATTTAAATTAACCAAAGAAAATTTTCTGAAATTTCCCTTCGTAAAAATGACATTGTTTTCTCTATCGATATCGAATATAAAGATTTGCTTCCGAGAAATAGTTATACAATTCGTACGTTGGATTACATATTAAGAGAAAGGCAGGATTTTTCTTGAAATCGATGGAGTTAACAAAAAATTAAACCTTTCCAGGCGTTATTTCACTTCACTTACTTGTGGAATGGCTTGGTATTTTGTGGAAAACACATTGATACATGTTTAAAGATCAAGATTCAAAAATTGAAATCAAATTTTTCAACGATTTCAAAAGGGACGATGATTTGCTGAATATAACACGAGCAACGTGTTACTCTGCAGAAAATGAATATAGTGCTATATTAGTAGCTGGCTAGTTTTTTACATAAATAATGTAAATATCGTAATATGTTCTAGTAAAACAATGATTGGACATCACTCTTTGCTCTTTGTTATTGAATACTCATAAAAATAAAGTTGGTTGAAAAAACTAGAACTTAATCATCGGCTAGGTGTATTATATTATATTATATTTGATGCTATCGGTTATTTTTTCTTCGTAAACAGAGAGGAGAACTTTGATATAAGATATTAAACGTCAATATTTGTATGCTTTTAATGAATGACTCCAAATAGAAAGTTAAGGTTATTTTTTCGTCAAACTATAGAAAAATCTTCAAATGTTTTCATGTACTACCTATGAGAGAACAGTGTGAACGACGGCATCTTCTCATATCCCATTGTCATCCTATGATCAAACAACTATACAAATAAAACTTACGTGCACTTCTGTCGTCAATAAGTTCAGCGACTTTTTTGGCAATAGCTAGTTCTGTTTTAGTAATTTTTTTAGTATAATTTAGTTCAATCAATGGTTCATCGTATTCAACATATGTATCGATATCATTCATATGTATAAATGTATCACCATGTACACGAGGCATATTTCGATTGATTTGTGCAAAGACCATTTTAGCATTTCGTATAGCTGCTCGTGTAACTTCAACAGAGATACCAAGCGAACAATTACCGTGTTTGTCCGGTGGTGAAACTTGAATTAAAGCAGCATCAAGTGGAAGAATTTTTTCATCGAAAAGGCGAGGCATTTCACTGAGAAACACAGGAATATACGATGCTGAACCATGAGCAATAGATGAACGAACAAAATATGATGCAAAAAGACTATTGATAAAAAAACTATCTTTTAACTCAGGATTGGTAAATGTATCATCGAGAGGATTGAGACTTATGATTTCAACACGTCGAAGATCACCGGCATGATTAGCTAAGAGACGATTAAGATATCGTGGCGTACCACCGCATCCTAATAAAAGAAGAAAAATAAATATCAAGTAATCATATCTCATCTATTGTGTACATATCAAAGTCCGTTAAATGCAATCATTCGATCAATAGACTCATGAGACTACTAGTTGAATTCATCTCTACAAGAATCGAGATATCCTTAATTTAGTACAAACTTACAAAAAAATGTCGATGATATAGTGATCAATATAGAAGATTATGTTCCACTATAATAATAACGACGTATATATATATATATTTCAAGTTTTATTTAGTGACTCTATTTGACTGGTAGTTTTCGCGTTAGGAATAGGTCATCACAGAAGTTATTCAAAAAAATATTCTTTCTTCCTTTTCTTTTTATTTTCGTTAAATCAGTCAATCAATCAATAATCGATAACAAGAAGAATTTTCAACTGGCAATTTCTGTTATTCTTCGTACTTTTTGTGAACACGCTATTCACTTACCCTGTACAAAAACACGTGCACCAGAATTGATAAGCGATAAAGCTTGATCGATGATGAATTTCGCCATTAGTTTAAATGTCTATCGTCCGAGGAAAAAAAGTAACCTTCATTTATTTGTCTTCCTTCTTTTTTCTTTGTATTAAAACATCTAACTCTAAACAAAAAATCGAGTGGCATAGTTTTTCTTTTTTATCATTACATTTTTTAGATTACTAGTGACGTGTTAGCCTTCTTCTAAACAGCTGCAAACATCTACTACGATAAAACATAATGCATTCGTAAAACAAAAGACACAGAAAAAGCAAGCATTTTTTTCTTTCTATTTATCTGGCGTGTTATTTTTATATATTACCTATCCGTTACATTAAATTCAGATCGTCTTCTTATTTGCGTCTCTGCCGTTTGTATTTTTTTTTGTTCCTTGCATATCAGCATATTGATTAGTAGTCATATGATAAAAATTCCAACGAACACAAAAGTAAAATTATTAAAACGAACACTTTCTTCTTATCGTTGTCAAAAACACTCGATGACGTTACCATTGTAAAAATGAAAGGAATTCATTCATCACAGTATATAATATATTTTCGAAAATTTTAACCGACAAAAACATGAAACAGCAATAATAAACATATGCACACTAGAACAACAAAAAAAAGCATGCTCTTTTCTATTCGCCACTTGCTTGTCCATGATACGATGATGAAGACGATGGAGATATACCATGTTGTATAGATGGTGTATTATTACCAACAGCAGCAACCGCTGCTGCTGCTGCAGCAGCGAAAAATGAACTAGGATGCATCGATGGACACGCTGGATAACCTGATGAATGAGATATGGTTGGTGGACAGTAACCAGGCGGAGTTGTCATGTCATCATAAAGATCTTTGAAAAAGACAAATACATTGGTAATTAAACAATGTCTTTTTAATTATTAAATAATTACTTGGTTGAAATCCGTATGGTCCTCGACTTGGATCAAATGTATGATAAGGATTTGTTGTTATCATGTCGTTGTAGTCCGATCCTATGACTGTAAATAGAGAAAGAAAAAAAAACAAAACCTTTTAGCGATGCTCTTGTTAGTCAACGAAGTAGCTAATTAAGTATGCTACTTCATGAATACACTCCATGATAAGCGATATCATATGCAGGCCTATTTTGATACCGCCATAGTATTGGAAGGAGACGTCCGTGACTTCTAACGAGGTCAATTAGAATATGTATACTGGATAGGATCAAAAAATAGAAGTTACGCAAAGTAAAAACTACTAGGCATTGTTTTTACACGTCCGTGATCTCATATTTACTGCCGCACAACTATTTGTATATTGATCGAACTCTTGTGAGGATATCTATTTTAGATAGGTTTCAATATAACAGAACTGTTCAATAATTAAAATCAAATGCTCTACTATAAGAATACATATTTTCATTTCGAATGCAAAGATCTCTACTTGTTTATGCGTGCTTATCTATTACTAAGCAAGAGTATTCATGCGTAACATGCGGAGTCTTTTAGTTCAAGTAAAACGCAAACCTTTTTGTGTAATGGCTTTAAAAGAAAAAGAACAAATCAATGAATTCAAACAGGAAAAAGAGAGCTTGTTTTGTCTTATAAACCTACCAGCTCGATTTGATTGATCTATCATTGGTTGTACAATTCTTCTTCGAGCATTGATAAACCTATGAAGAAAACACAAGGAAAATTATATTGAACTGAAAATAACTAAAACAGCTGCATTTCTTTCTTTTATCGTAATCCGTCAAACAGACGTCTCTACCTGTCAACACTATGTTTACAACATAGAAGAACAAAAAAAAGATGATTAATGACTCTAAGCATCATCTCCTTGTGAAAGAAGAACAATCCTAATGACCGTTGTGTGTGTGTGTGTGTATGTGTATATATATATGTATATAGATCAAGCACAGCTGCATGATTGAAAAAAAAAATTTCCGCAGCGTTAACTGTTTTTAACACGGCTCGTCACGAACAATTGATGAGATGGAACGGAACGGTGTGAATTGATTAACCCAAGCGATTACGACACTTCGAATTCATAGCAGGAAATGTCGAAAATTATTCGAGTAAAACATTTAATAAAGAAAAAAACGAAAACCTACCAATTATTAACTTGTAAAATATTAAGATTCGTTTCACGAGCTAAGATTTTCTTTTGTTCTTCAGATGGATACGGATGCTAAATACATGAGAATGGAAAAGAAAATTTTATTATTTCGTTTCATTTCATTATCGAAATCAAATCTTACATTCAAATGTTGAAATAACCATGCGCGCATCAATGATGTAGCTGCTTTAGGAAAAATGCCTCGTTTCTTTTGACGTCGCTTATTATTATCATCATTTTCTTCATAATAATCACCTTCAATCGAACTTTCAAAATTTTCACTACTTTTATCTGTTTCATCGATTGATTGATGAGAATATTGCATATTCGTTGATGATGGCATATAATTATTAGTTGGTTGAAGAGATAAGAATTGTTGTTGTTGTTGTTGTTGTTGTTGTAGCTGTTGCTGTTGTTGATTTGGTGGACTTCGCGATTCTGATGAATCCGAATTCGATTTCAATGTTTGATTATGATCATTGGTTGATGTTTGAGACAATGAACGCACCTGATTAGAATATATAGATTAGATTTATCTTTGATTAAAATCTTTTTCTTTTCTAAAAAATCATCGAACCGCAACTATGTATAGATATTCATGTATGATTTAATCGAATCTATACCGTAACTTAGCTTACAATATATTCTCATGGATAATGACTGTCACAAACAAAGGTTGGAACACATGTTTTCCTTTCGAAAGAAGTTTCCTTAAGTATTTAGGAAAGAAAACTAGTTGCACTACTGGAAAAACAAACAGTAATATCTAGAATAATTACGCTCCAGCGATTGTCTAANTAATGTTTTGATGAAAAACAAAAAGAACATAACTTAGAACAGCATGCCTTCGCTGATGTTCCCATGCTAATACTGTAATTGTACATGACATTTAATAGTAGAATCACTCGATTATTTAGAGAAACTATTACATAAGATATAACAAAACAAGCTAATAAAAAAAGAAAGACTTCATATAAAATGTATTGCATAGTACCGGTTTGATATCCTGATCGAAATCATGATTACTCATTTCACTTTGTTCATCGTCAGATTTTGAAAAACTTAAATCACGATCATCCATAATAATATCCCTTAGAAGAAGAAGAAAATCAACAATTCATGTATATGTGTATCTTGAAAATAAACATACATTGGCATTTTTCCTTTTAATAAATGAATATAACGTTGACAGAAATTATCGCATAGTTCGTGTACTTTTTCCAACTCAAGTAAATGAATTCTTAAAATTTGTATTGCTTGTATCATCTTAAAACGAACAACATATGTAATCATCATCATTTTTCATGTCGAACAGAAATAAACAATACATACAAGATTATCGATTTCAGGATTTGACGTATGACAGGGTAAATGTTCCTTTGCTAACTGCAGCATATGTAATCAAGAAAAAACGACAAGTTTGAGTATTTAATAAAGGAAATACTTGAAACATTACTTGTTTCGTAAATTCAATAACATCTTCATTCAGTGATGTAAGTGAACATGCATAATTTGGATTATTTGAATCACGAGGTGAATTTGTTGCTAATTCACATTTGTCAAATATGAGAGCAAGTAAAGGAAAAAGTGGATGGCTAGAAACGAAAAAAACATCAAACAAAGAAACAGTTATTGTTTTTTGAACAGGAAGATTTTCAAATATATATTTTTTTTCTTTTACTTATATATAAGATTTTTATCAAGTTTATTTGAATCCGTATTGTTTGTTGTTGGTTGTAATGATGATGTTTGTGTTGGGTGATATTGTTGATAATAAAAATTTGTTGTATTCGTCGTCATTATATTATCATAAGAGGACATATGATAATTATATCTAGATACAGTAATAAAGAAGAAAACAAAAAAAAAAGAAGCAAAACTTCTTTTGTGCTTTTAATCAATCTTGACATATGCACACGTGAAATTTTAATTCTCTCGAAAATGTAGAGTTATTTCGATGGGGATATGTGTGGATGTGTACACGCCTGGTGCATATCATCTACTAACGTCAATTATACTCATCAATCATAATGCAAGCTCGTCATACATGTATACTGTGGGTAAAAGAAGAATTAGCGTCTCGAATAGAGAGCGCGTCTTTTGCCTCTTTCTCATTTAGGTTATCTTTTATCGTTTTTTCCTCTCTCCCTCTCTCTCTTCCTCTCAAAAAATAGAGTAGCACGAGAAAGATGCAGCGATATTGGTTATTCTATATGCTAATACTCGTTGATGATTGGAAGATATCTTTTATTATATGTCGATGGAGTAGCTAATTTCTTTTTCTTTTTTCTTCTCTTGTTGTTCTCCTGCTGTGTATCATCTTCTCGCATTGTTGAGACAATCTTTTCCGGTTATGAGAAAAACAAAATGTTCTTAACATATGTATGGAAATAAACAAAAAAAAAAGGAAAAGAAGAAAAGAAGTCGATGAGAATATCTATTTTGATAAAAATCAGTTTTATAGTTAAGAAAACGACGTGAATTCACTCTTGAAAAAGAAAGAAACAATTACTTGTTGATTATCAAATGAGTTCGAAGCGAAATTCTATTTATATATAAAACAAAAGGAAATCTATTACGTACATTACATCTTATTTTCTACATGAATATAAGTGTATTCTTTGTATTGAACTTGAAATAGATGAATTTATTTTATACGTTTTTTTTTCTCTTAATGACCTTGATAGTCATGAAGAATACATTTTTGTATTTTCTAGTGCTCATATTGTATTAACACTTGAACATATAGGGCATAATTAATGATGGTTGATGATATCACTGCACACACACACACAATGAAATAATGTGAGAGGTGTTTATATTTCTTAAAAATTATTATCAGTTATTTAGATCAACTCTATCTAGTTTTCATCGATTATTGACAATGAAAGACAGTAATGTTTAAGACAATTTTCTGTAGTCGTTGACATGAATTCTGCCCTATAGTAATATTCTAGTTTGTCAGTCTTGTCTCATATTACTATATCAATTTTGTCAAATGACTTGAAGAGAGAAGTAATTGTATTAAGTAATATCTCGTATGATACTATGAGGAAAATTGTTTACGTAGTATACTCGAAGTATGACAAAGAACAATAGTTCGTTGATTTTTAGCAATCTATCGACATCATCCAGAATGATATTATCATACTTTGTAAACCACCTTGAGAAATATTGTCCATTGATCAGCTTATCGGTGTTTAGTCCTGTTGAATATCTGCAACACAAAAAAATAATAACAAATACCGATTAGGGAAATGTCGCAGAGGGTCATATAGAAGATAGAGAGAGAAAAAAAGAAAATATAGTACGAAGGACGGTATAAAAAGAAAAAAAACGCAACGAAAACGGAAACGTGTAGAACACACTGAGTAGCTTTCTCATTATTACTGGTTGTTATCAAATAAACTCGATTATCATTATTGAAATGATTGATAGCTAGTAATTTAAAATCTGAATATGGGAGGTATCAGAGATCGATTTGAAAATATGCGCTAAAGCTGATATGATTTTAACATGGGTTGAGGTGAGGCTCAGTAGACGAGATGATGCTTCGCCACTTGACTTGACATACTTCTGAATCAGAAGTTCTGATTGTTATGTTAGAGTCGAAGGTGATGAGAGGACGAATATTTTATTCAACTTCATTTATATTTTCGTTTTTCTGTGTTTTTTTTCTTACCACGCCCGTTTGAATGAATGAAACTCGAACTTCAAAGTCTTGTGGACGAAAATGTTTGATTCTGATGTCCCATTCTGAAAATCTCAATAGACTAAGACTAATAAAATTTCACGGATTTCTTCAAAAATATTTCTGACTTTCAAATGTTTGAATAAAAATACGCACCATTTCAATGTCAATATTCATCCCTTCCCTTTACAACGACTAGTAAGGCATAAGTATGAAAACATATAGTAAATTTTAGAAGAATCTTCTATGCTACTTGTTAACGAATATGTCATGTGAATGGATGTTTTTTTTTACCTAAAACTTATTTACAAATCTATGAAGTATAGTAAATATTGTTGTTCGATACTTCACGTAAAAGGAATGAAGCTTGTTATTGTATAAACAATCGATTGTCTTGCTTGTGTCATCATAGAGTTAGCACTCGGATAGAGATTAATTCTTCATGATTGCTTTAATTTCAATCAAAAGACTCACATGAGTCGATTCATGTTACCTGCAATGACAACATGATCGAAGAAGCAAAGTGACAATTTTGTTCGGCTAGACGACAGCATGCGACATCTCATTATTTTGTAGTGTTGTCTTTGGTGAATACAAAAAACTATATTTCATTCAAGAAATGAGACAATTTCACTCAAGATTCACGGATAATACTTATTGATGTTAGTTTATGTGGATAAAACATGATTGGTAACGTTGACAACAGAATAATTAATGACATACGTAGAGAATATAGTGAGTTTGCTTGTCTACATATCTCAACAGTATGCTTCATCTTTAATCGTATTCTTCTATGGAGGTAAAAGAAAAAACGATCATATTAAATTTGGCTTTTATTTGTTTCTAATTATTTTACCCGTATATAAATATATATAGACAGTAGGAAAATTGGCAAATCCTCAATCTCCATGGCGTTGGGATGAACAAAAAAGTACACTAATTCGTGACAAAGATGTAACTACTGAAAAAAGTGATATTAATGCTGAAACCGCATCAGAAAAAATCGATCTTTGGAATTTAACACCAAGCCGACGTCCTGCACCCTATGAAAAGTATCCATTGGAATTATCAAAAGATAAAAAAATCGTATCTATTGATGACATTATACGTAAGTGAAATTTTGACATGAATAAATTTAATTAAATCTTCTTTTTACGATCAAAAGATACTTCATTAAATATGGTTAGTGACACGTATTATGTTCCCGAGAAATTTGCTGATTTCGTCAAGTATGTTTAACAACATGTGTTACCTCGACAGAAGATGTCAAGTTGTAAAAGTGTTTTCGAGTTGCATTAGAAAAAATCTCGAATCTTTTTTTCCACTTTAAAAACTTCGAGTTTTGAAAAAAAATTATTTTAATTAAAATCAATTAAGTAATTTCATATTTCATTCATATACTACTATAAGAAGATATTTCATCTAATAAATATTTTAAATAAATAAAATTTCAAGTACTATGCTTTTTTTTCATCATGAAGCAATATAAGTTTGCATTTTTCTTTTGTTTAAAAAAAAGTGATGCGTTCTGTATAATTTTATGTTTTTGTTTACAAAACAAAAAGGCGACCAGAACTTGAAGATTTTTTTCTTCATTTGATCAATTATTTTTATTGGTATTTTGAATATAAAGAGTCTCAAGTTATAACAAATCCACTTTGTGTGTATGTAGAACTTCCCACATTGTTAATAATTACAATATAATGATTTTGTTCTTTTATTTTATCGACAAAATTTAGAGAAATTAATTATGATGAACGGACTCGTATATCTAATGCTGAGGGTCACATGAATACGGCTCTTCTATTTGTTGCACAAAAGTATAGTAATATTGTTCTTGGCACTGGTCTGAAACAGTTCCATCATTTCTATTGGATCGAAGGCAATGACGGTGATCCGTTAACAAAAAAACGAGAAATTATTCCATATAGTGGTCGTGTATCTCGAACATTAGTTGATCGTGGTTATGCAGAAGTAAGAAACATATCAACATTATTCTTGTACTTATTAATGACATTTCATACTACATAGTTATTAATGATATTTTCCACATTTCTTGTATGGATTACTTTTGAAAGAAAAAATTTTGAATTAATTCGAATAGAAATCGGAAGGTAGATGAATAATAATCAAAAGCAATGAATAGTGAATAGTCAGTTTATATTTCTCTTTTGAATTATTCATAGAATCATTCGAACAAATGCCTTTCCAAATCCTACTTATTCAAGTATGAGACGTTTTTGTCTTCTACTGTATATAACTATATGTAAACATTTATTTTTGTATGAATATCAATTTATAGCAGTACAAATTCGAACTCGACCGCGAATATCAGTAAATGATATGTCGATGAGAAGAGGACGTCGTGATAATGCACCGAGTGAAATGACATTGATCTCAGATCGGAAGAGTACTGCAACAAGTCAAAAAACGGTTCGTTCACAAAAAACAATAGCAACTGCAACAACCGATATGAGTATGAGTAGTACTTCTAGTATGTTACATCAACAATCTAACTTATTCTTGAATAAAACAAAGTAATATATTTTTCATCAGCTACTAGTAATAGAAGTGCTACAAAACGACAGCCAGTTCAACGCTTATTAACGTTAGTTAAATCGGTGTTCATGTATTTTTCATTTCTTTTGACGAATAGAATGTTTTTCATTTAGACAACGATCTCCGGTTCTAGTTACTTTACTTCCAACAGGACGCGATCAAAGTGCTTGGCTATTTTCACGACGACATGGTAAAAATGACAAGTATGTTTCGATCAGTATTATTCTTTGTTCTATTTTCATTTCTCATTGAACATTAACATATTTATAAATAGACCTCCGAAAAATCCTAATTTGATATCGGAAGATCAATTTCATATGCGACATGAGTAAATTCATTTTTAATGTTCTTTGTCATTTATCTTTTCTTAAATATTTTCCAGAGTCGGTGTGCTTGGTCGGCCGATCGATGCATTAACGTTGATTGTAAGTGGAGATATACCAAATGGAAATACATCTGCTTCTCAATTGTCACATAATGATTCTATGTAAATGAAATATAATAGATTGATGACAAACAGTGAACTAAATATCTTTTTTTTTCTATTTTTAGTCGACGAGGTAGTAGTATTGATGTTGGTATGTAACTTTGATTATTTTTAAAATTTATTCCATTTTTTTGTGCTCTTTTTTATTTATTATTCACTCTAGAAATGTGAGATGTTGTACCACGAACGATCAACGAGACAGACCATACAATCGTGAAAAAGAATATATTTTTAGTTCACATGTAAATCAGTTTTTCTTTTCTTTTCTTTTCTTCTTTTGCAATAAAATATAAATATTTATTGAGCTCTTCTTTACAATACTCCAAAGAATACACGAGAATAAAAAATCAGCAGCTACATTAAATAAGTCCCGTTATTCCCATTTGTATCAACACAATATTACTTGTTGAGGAAATGAAGTTTCGTTTTTCAAAGAAAGCAATAAAAACTTAATAACCTCCGTTTTTGTTTTGCGATCAACTCTATGACTACTCGAACGACATAAAAAAAAGAGAAGTAAACACGCCATCGTAGAGAATAGCAAAAGAATATTATAACAAATCACAACCCGTTCGTTTACTAAAAAATAGGTAATGCACACTTGATATTCTTGAGAGAAAAAATTTTTTTCAAGGTCAATACATGCGTTATAAACAAACTTGACTATGTAAAATTATATCAAATTAAAAAGAAAGATCTAATAATGATACTCATTTTGAACTATGATGCTTCTTTTTTGTTGGTTTCAAAATTCAAGGAAAGAATTCGTGCAACGAATTTCATCTATCATGACATTTTCATGTATTCTGAGCTGCACAATTAAAATAGTTACTTTAGTTCTCTAGCAATATTCCCCAGTTGAGAAAGAAAACATTGCTCGATTGCCATCATGTTGAGATTGTCGAAAATGGTTTATTTCATTTTTTTATAAGTTTATAAATTCTTATTCATTTAATATAGATTTTTTATTATTTTTCGGGTCTAAATATGTGTTCTATTGTTTGATTAAAAATGAAGAGCTTCTTTTTTTATTTTGGAAGTATTCAAATATATTCGCTAGTTTTTTTAATGATAAAACATATGAATGCAAATTCTGAAACTCAACTGACAAAAGATGCAATGTTTTCATCTACTATTCGAACGGTGAATCTATTCTGCTAGAAGCAAAAATGAAATATGATACTTAGAATTAATAGATCGATGTATTGTGAGAACACAATTCGTAATTATTTTTTTTGATATACATAGAGCAATCATCGACAAGAATAATAGATAAGATGCTCTGTGTTGAAAAATAGAGTTTTGAAAGTAAAAATCTCTTTGAAACTTTTTTTAAAAATGACATAATTGTCATTTCTTCAGAAAACCTATGGAAAGGAATTTGTTAAGAATACAATAATCTATACATTTTCAATAATTGTAATCTATTGACGATGGAAAAAGTATTGTTATCATAGGAATAATTTAATTTTCCTCCAGTAATTTTTAAAGTGAAATAATTCTAATAGCTTCTATACCTAGAATATTATTTTCTAATAAAAACAAAGTCAGGCATTTTATCTACTAATGAATAAATAACGATACAAATCAAGACATCAATCTATGTTTGTAATGAATTTTTACCATAGTTTGAATATGTGAAAATTAAAAAAAGAAATCTAGACACCTGTTTTTTCTTCTTATCTTTTATGTTGTGAAAGAATTGAATACGATTTCGAACATTCGAGAGTACTTAATTGTTCATTATCGTACGTTTCATACAAACAAGCAAATTAAAACTAGTAGTCACTATGTCTTACTCTTAATTCTAGCTGCCAGAATTCAATATGCATGTATTACTATTTTGCTAATAAATGACGAATAACTGATAAACATGTTCATCAATGGTTTGTACAAATCTTTCAATATCAATCAACGTTTCACATTCAAAAATAGATTCTGCGGATTTCGTTTGATTTTTTCATCGAGGCATTGAAAAGAAACACATAAAAATGTCATCTGGTTCATTTCATGTCTCACGCCAACAGTTAACATGTTTCTAATTGATGATTAGTTGTCTGTGTTTAATAACAGAACAGGATTACGAAACATATTGAGATCCAGCAAATAAAAATGCCTGAGACCTTCGAACATTTTTTTATCTTTCTTTTGGCTAATAAATAACGCTCAACGAACAAACTCCTGTCCTCTATCGTCCACGTCTACAACAATTCTGCAACTATCATCAACTAAGGATAGAACACAAGAGAAAGAAAACCGAGAGAAAAACAAATAGAAATTGATAGACGAGTATACACAAGGAAGATGGTTCATATCTTATTCTTTTTTTATTTGATTGTACATTCATTACATTGGCATCACATAAATATTCTATGAATAATAAGTATGATTACTTTTTAAAATCAGATTTTTTCAGATTCTTATCCATTTATCTATCAATTAAAATCTACGATGGGTAACAAAACATCAAGTAAAGTTGATCCGTACGTTCTTCTCTTCAGTTGTTTTTCTTCCTATCTATCATTGTCTATTCTTCGTCTCATTGATTATTCAGTAAGATTCTTACACCAAAATTGATTCAAATGCTAAAAGCAAATACAAATTTTACTGAAGAACAAATTCGTGAATGGCATACTGGTTTCTTACATGATTGGTACGTAATTCAATAGGAAAGATGAAAAAGAACATTTAGTTTTTGTTTAAAAACTTTAGTCCAACTGGACATCTTACAGAAGATCGATTAGTTTCCGTCTACGAACAATTTTATCCAGGTGGTAAAGCAAAAGAATTTTGTAAATATGCTTTTGCTACATTCGATAATGATAACAATGGAACAAGTAAAACCAATATCAAAATATCGTGCACTGGTCGCATAAAAAAAATGGATGTTGACTTATTTTCATTTAGTTGATTTCACTGAATTTATGCTTGCTATTGCATTGACCCAAACAGGTGATCTTGACGAACGTCTTGCTCTAGCATTCGATATGTATGATTACAATAACACGGGCACAAGTAAATATATATATATATAGATTAATATGATTTTTATGTTGAAGTTATTTTGATGTTTTTCGTATTTGTTTAGTTGACATCAGTGAAATGACAAAAGTTATTTCTGTAAGTTAATTAATGAAGTCAAGAATAAATTTATCAAAGAGACATTGACAGAGGACGTAGGATGG
Organism: Rotaria macrura; assembly: GCA_900239685.1. NCBI lineage: Eukaryota > Metazoa > Rotifera > Eurotatoria > Philodinida > Philodinidae > Rotaria > Rotaria macrura. The sequence continues at coordinate 169,942 of OENT01000071.1, read as the reverse complement.
CATATTCTTTTGAAAGAAGAAACATAAACTCGAAATTCTTCAAGTTTGTATGACTATGCATAGCCGAATGGATAGACTCGTCAGTGTAATTCATAATATGTAGATTTGAACGTTTATTTTATTTAGGCTATGTATGATCTTACTGGAGAAACCGATCGAAAAGGTAAAGTGACTTTTTCTGTTACAATATGTTTCGGAGAAAATATTTGCTTTTGAAGGTGATCGTGATCCGAAAAATCGTGCTGAAGAAATAATACGAATTTGTGATGTCACTGGTAACAAAAAATTAACGAAAGAAGAAGTAAGTTGAAAGCAATGTTAATCATATGTTGAATGCAAAATTTTTCTCTTCAGTTCATAGCTGGATGTAAAAATGATCCGGTAAGTTTTTTGATAGACCATTGATTTCAAGATAAAACAAAGAATTCTAATTTTTAAGATTGTTTGTCGTTTACTTGTTCCTAATGCTTAAATGATCAGAACTAAATCAATTCAATATTATAGAAACTATTTCAATTATGACTTTTATTTTTGTTTTTCTTCACATGTTTCCATCGTGTTTTTTTGTTTTGAAGGAAAAAAGAAATTCTATTTTTTTCTCAATCGTTTGTCTGTAGTGTATATGATTAAGCGTACTAATCAGTTAGACTTCTTATTTTAGGCTCATACTCTTGCTGAATAGAAGTGAAATAAGAAAGAACACCAGCACTTGTACGTGTGACTGTTCGTCTGTTAAATATCGATAAATATTGTCGTGAAGTTCTATTGGAAATTCATCATGACACAAATTTAGTTTATATTTATTTTCCCTACTTATATAATACTTGTGAAATAAATGCATATGAATTTCGTTCTTCACTATTTGACATTATGCAGTCAGTGAAGAAAACAACAAAAGAAAAATAATTGCTTTTCTTTTATTTAATTTAGCCTTGTCAAGTATTTGTTCAAGTTTATTTTTAACTGAAACACAAACCTGACTCACTTTTATTGATGATCGATCTTACCGTTACACTTAAGAAAAGAAACGTTTACCGTCGTTATGCATATCTGATAGGTTGTGAATGTAACTAGTTGAAGAAAAATATCTCTAATTTTTCCATAGAATGAAGAACATAAAAACATGAATATCCATCATACGAAAATGTGAATTGTAGTAGATTTAAATTTAATGAATATTTGTCTTTATTCGATGTGATGATCACTTTTTTTTTCAAATATTTATTTTTTTCAGTAGCAAGTCGATGACTCATATCCATGGGAATGTTCCCGGTCTTTCGAAGGATGGATACTATAGATGTTTTTTTAAGAATCGATTAATAATATTCATATGAAACAATTCATCGATCATAATTCTATCATTCGTGAGCACAATCAGTAGTTGATAAATTTCAAATAACATACATTAATACGAGAAAAATCTTTTCAAATAGAACTATTAGAGCAAACATCTATATACATTAAGCAAATCTATTCAAAATAGTATAATAGTTCAAGATATTTCGAGTCAAACATGATTGCATCGTGCTATTCGACACAAGATCAAACTTAAATTTCATGGCATGGCAGGAGAAATTTAATTACCGGAAATTTAACTGTTGATTCTACAAAAGCGTATTGAATTGTTTCATTACAAGGATTATTAATATTACTGAAAGTGGTTGAACCAATGAAGAAGTCTGATAGTGACACTACTCTCACAATCAATAGTATCAACGTTTCAATTCTTCAGCGTTCGGTTATACAAGAGTTGAAACGATTATCGGGTATCATACTTTAGCACTTAGATCGTTCTATAATCTTTAAGTATCTTTCAATGTGAACGTTATCTCTTGTTCATTGTTGGAACCCAAATATATAGTCTCCACATGCGGTTTGTCAAACCAGAATTTTTGTTAACTTCACGGGTAGTGATTTGATAAAGAGACCTGTCAGAGCTTCTTTGATTTTCCATTAATCTTCATTATCATAGAAATTCAAGTTTCTATTCTCATGACTTTCATAGTGAGTATTACTATCTATCGGGCTAGTTAATGGAAAATTATGCTTGTTTACAGTGAAGTTAGAAAAAAAGAAATTCATCAAACAGTGCGGATTTTTTTTTCATCAGTGTTTCGTTAAATTATGTAAAAATGACTTAGAGAAGCAAGTCAATTTTACTTCTTCAGTGTGTATAAAGATTAATCAAATATTTTCATTTGCAAACTCTACGGAGTGCTTAACTAGAGATAGATAACAATGAAGATACAACACAGTAAGAATTCTAAAAATGCAAGCACTTCTAACATCTTTCAGAGGACTGATATCTATTGTTGTGCAACATTGGATCTCATCTAGAATTTTCGATAATGAATCGAGCATTTTACGAAAATTTATTTTGTGACTACGGTCTATGTGTCATCTCAATACTGAATAGGATTAATTTTGAAATTGGAGGGAAGCAATCGAAATCGGCCAAAGTCGTCATGCGTGATATAGACTCAATAAAGATCTTGTTTTGGACAAATTGTCACGGACAGAAAAATATTGTACTCTTTTCATGTGCTGCTATCTACTGCATTATTATTAGACTGGCTATTGATCAGTTCTTTCATTATGCGACACGGATTTATCTGTGCTCGTTCTCATTTGCTTGACGTAACCATTATCATCATCATCATCATCATAGGAAAGAAGAACCTTTTAAGTATAACTTGAAATTTTTTCCGTAGAATTAATATCACGTCTATCAATAACATTCTTGGCTATCGTTTTGCATTTTGTTTTTCTCCGATAATAACGAAAATTTTAAAATGTTGATTAAAATCCAGAATCTAATAGATACCCGTTGTCATTTGATTTTATAATTTATTTTCTCTTCTTACATGGAATGTAAAAATAGACATGCATGATTACTGACTGGCTTATCAATTGTGATGATCATCTATGGTTTATTCGATTTGTCGTTTCATCATTCTCTAGTCATATAATTTTGTCTTGTATTTATGATAGGATTTCTATTGAAATTGAAAGTCAATCATAGTTTTAAACAGTTTTAGACTAGCAATACTGTCAGCATGCTTCAATAACGATTTTATCTAGTATAAATATGCATGTATATATATATCATTTCTCGTCTCTATCTAAATGCTGGACAGAGCTCTTTAATTATACGAAATCATACGAACAAACACATATGCCCTATATGGACGAAATATCATTTTTACATTCTTCTCAATGAATTGATCAATTCTATTCAACGATGATGAAAACTGTATTTAGAAAACTATGAACACATACGTATACATGCGTTTAGCTTTGAGAAAAGTGACACTGTACAAATCACACAAGAACTCTTAAATTTTCATCCTCCGAATATATTCAATGATCTATTACTAATTAAAAATAATGCTATTGACATTAATTATTACTGAATATTCATACTGTTTAACTAAACGTTGGCATACGATAATAAGTCTCTAATGAAAATTTTAATTTTACGCCAGCTTAAAATTCATCTTCAGTCAATCAGCATGAACTTGATCGATTTTAGATGAAAAAATTATCGAAATTCAAAACAAGCTATGAACTATATGCCTTCATGAATCAGTTTCAATGGAACATATTCCTTCTACCACTAACTACCCGGATTTAATTTAGATGAAACTTTTTAATTTCAAGTAAAAATTTACTCCGTGTTTTACTTGAAATTGAAAAGTATAGTAAAAGAAAAACCAATGTCAAAAAGAGAATATTTTTATATAGTGTTTTAATATTATATCTTTTGACAACAGCTCTCAGTTCTCATCCTTCTAATGATTCATGAGAAGCATTATACGATAAGATTATTCCATGTGTGTACTAAATACATCCGTATATGTACAGGTCGTACATCTCTTGGAAAACGTTGAACATTTTAGAATTAATGAAACAAGACGTTTTAGTATGATAGAACAAAGAATTTCGAAATTTATCTTTTAATTCAATTCTTAATTGATATAAGTAATAATTAATTTTAATGACTTGAATCGTGGTCTTTATTTACAATGTGATCCATGGAAATAATGAACATCATCTATTTACTACACATTAAGTATCAACAAGGAATCTAGATCTATGAGTTCTGAGAACTATGCGCTCTATATTCCTTTTCAGTTACTTAATCTTTGTCTATGCACGAAAAAGCTATCTACTTAGACGAATCTCTTATCATATGCGTTCCAGTTTGTATTAAATTTTTGCTTTGCCTTCTAATATCTTATCAATGTAATTCAATCATTGAAAATAAGTTTGACAACTTAGATAGATTGGTAAACATTGTTGAACGTAATCGTCATTCATATTTAATTGTTATTTAGCTGAAATGAGAATCTAATAATAACATCGATGCCATTCATTTTCTAATAATGATGAGCATGTAATTATCTGTCGGAGAAGTATATGATTGATCACGAAGCTGTAATTCAACAATCATCAAGCTACATATTACAAGAATGATGACAAATATAGAATAGAATGCAGAAATTTTACTTGTACGTTTTCAACTACTCGTTTCATACTCATTGTTTTTAACATGGAAAAACAATCAAAGTCAATATTCATCGTTTTAATGGGCTCATCAATCATGTTTATTTTGAAGAAGAAAAAAACAAAGAAATCTGTTGAACAATGATACGTGTAATAGTCAATATTCATTCTCATCTTCTAGGATGATGTGGATGTTTTAAAATTCACATGTATATTTGTGGAATACAATCTCTGCTTCATCAAATTTTATACGTGAAAAAGCATGTAATATGTAGGCGTTGCAGTTACTCTTATACAAAAATGAAATTCTTACTGATATGAAACAGAGCACCTATTGATTGACTTTGGTTTTTGTACATGTTTCATGTTATTCTTGAATCATTTAATTATTGATCTACAAATGATATTCAACAATCTTTCACAAGTATCAAACCACACCAGTAGCAAGTGCCAAGTGTCGTACATTAGTTTGATCGTACTTAAGTGATATGTTCTCTGTTGATACCTTTCCTATGAATTGTATCGTCTCTCCCAATGAAAATAATAGATGGCCGAATGTAGATATAGGATGTGACTTCATTCAATTATGAATTTGTCATTCTTGTTTTATATTAGCCTATTTTGAATACAACTAGATTCAATTATATTTAATTGTTGAATAAAGTCATTCTATATCACTTGAAGTGAAAGTTACAAATGCTGAATACTATGGTTGAATTCTAAATGAAACATGTATCTTGTCAAACAGAATAAGCACTCATTTATAAAAGCTTGACCATTGTGTCCGGGAACTTAACATGTTTTAAAAGTAAATAGTATTGTGTTAAGATGGAACTATTAGAACCAGTAAGGAAATTTGTTGTGTTATCAAAATATTTTTAGTTTTATTTTGCATTTTTTAAAATGAGTTCTACACTAATAATCTGATTATAAAGCACAACAATTTTTTAACGACTACTAACGGCGTTAGCAGAACATGAAGCAGTGCCAATTTTAAATTTGTGATTTATATCATTTACAATATCGTACTATTATGAAATTGTAAGGACTTTGTGAATGTCAACGTATTCAAGAGACTTTAATAACTCTCATACAAGTATCTATTTAAGTCATTAATTATCTATTCATTGTTTGCCCGTAAATGGATAACATTCGAATCGTAATGATTGATATAAGGATGACAGAGAACTATTGTTTTTACCTAAGTCTCCTCAGACATATGGAATGGGGTCATACAGTAGATTTCTACACATTTATAACTGTGTGATTCATTAAAACTGCAATCTTCATAAAATCAATCATCGATGGAGTGCTATATGTTTCTATTTTCTCCTTCAATTTTATACAAAATAAAGAAACGCTTATGTCACATTGTTTCAATCAATATATCATTTCAATTATACTGTTATTCATGAGTTTTACATGGATCTATTCTCTATCAATATCAATATTGTACCAAGTCAGAGTAAACACGTGTGTCTGATTAATTTAATATTGCATAGAAACTTGGAGAGGATAAAAAATCAAGATAATCATCATGAATTTTGGAATCACGAATATTCAGCTGGTATATGAAAAGATTTAATTGCATGAGAGGAACATTGCGGCTTTGTTATTTATATCAGAATTGAATAATAAATTCTGTTTTTTATTCATAATATTTATGGAAGATTTTATAATACTGATGATTGATTAACCATCAGCACAATGAGTTGTCAATCAGGAATCTATCAACGAAAACGTGCTGAAAGTATGTCTATCAACAAATTATGTTGTCAACTCGTCACATAAAATCTTACTCTTGCATATTGATCGATCAAAATATTTGTTTTACTGCTCTAAAATTAAAAATATTTAACTTGCAAAAATACTTCCATTTTCAGAAAATGATGAAACTACAAAAAACTGGCATTAATTTGTAATCGATCGTTTACTTTATTTCAATGCAATGTACATGGATGAGTCTATTCAGTCGGATTGTCTTTGAAATCAGGCAGCACATATAAAAACGATTAATTCAACTGTCTTCAGAATGAATGACTGGGAAGACTGTAAAAATAATAGATTTCGAAAGTATTTGATTTACTTAAAAGCACAACTTGTCCTTGTGGAAAACTCAGACCTAGATGTTCATTAATGTCCAGTGATTTAAGCCGTTCACTTGTGGTTACCTACATACTATATTAACTCTTAGGAATGCATACCTTTACTCTATAACTGTTTTGAAAGCTTCTATCTGTAGTATTTTACTCTGAATCAGTTGTTATACAATCATAAAGTAAAGTGTAGTATGTACATTTACAGGACGTAGTAATTTTCAAGGGCGATTATAAGTTATACGTCGACTTTTGATGGAAGAATACAAAATATCTGCGTTCATACTCAGGTGAACGAATCCGATATCGAATCCAATCGGAACTGATAGGATCCAACAGGAGAAATCTATTTTCTTATTTTTGTACGAATTAGCATTCAATCCCAATAGTAGAGGCCTGCTAAATCATACGATGAAATCCAGTCGGATTCCGATAATAGAATTCGATAAAATCCAATACTAATGGTGCGAATGTCGGATCGCAACCTAGAATCCGATGAGATTTCGCCGGATTAGAGAAAATTCGATACAAACACAATCGGATCCAATTGTCGGAATGATCCTCCTGTGTAGTGGAAAACTGCTTCATTTCAGCAGTACATATAGGATATGATCAAATTCTATTGCGCATTGTTGATGTCAATAGATGATGGCACATTCGTTGTCTTCTATTGTACAATAGAGCGACTTTGATGCAATCTATCAACATCCAGGTGTTCAACTAAACTTGATAATATATATACATCGCAGTATAGAGAAAGACTTTCCCTATAATCCTACATATATTTCGTCGCTTGAGCCAACCTATTCATCATTGTCTACGTAGAAACATATATACTCTTAGTATGCGTGATTGAAATTAATAAACTGCAACTTGTGCTGAGTAGTATACTACGCAATAAAATCTTGAACAAGAAGCGTATTATTCAAAGCTTTTCAGTGAGTAATCATTTTTCCACAAACGCATGTTTATAGAAATGAATGAGCACGATACAAATGATTAGTTCACTAACGATCTTATTCTATCAGTATAGTATACTTTACTGCTGATATATACGATTGTCGTTTTTTGAAATAAATAACTTTGTTTTTCTCACGAAAATGATATTTTCATAACAATAAAGCAAAGTAATCATAGCTCTAAATGAATAAGTATATTTTAAAAAGCAATAGCACGCCTATCATTTTTAAAACAATATCACCTGTTAACTTGTCTATCTTGACAGTGCAGTTTTGTTTTAGTTACTTATTCACTGCATACACTTGAAATCAAGTGATGTTTTTCACATAATCCAATCATGTATTTTTGATAACTCATAATAAAAAAAAAGCAGAAAGCATGAATATAATAATGCTTATTGAGATTTTAGCGTTACTTTGCTGTATATCTGTTAGTCAGAGTCAAACCAATTGTCGGACAACGTCTTGGTGGGTTTTATTACCAATTTCAAAAACATACTTACAATCGTTTCTTCACCAATCGAAAGAAGATCTGACATTCAATACATCGAATCCATTAGCAAGTTTTATGAAAAATGACGAACACCCTGTTTATCTTGAATTCAATCAACAAAATGATTGTAAACAGGGTTCATTACCACCATGGTTAGCTAACGCAACAGAACAAACATTTGTCGAATTTAAATTAGAATTACCATATTTGATTCGTCAAAATAAAACTGTTATGTTAAAACCACTTGTCTATCAAAATAGTTTAATAGATGTTAGTGCTACACGTTTTGTCTATGGTCTTCCAGCTTATTTCGTAAGTGTTGTACTTATTATTTTTTTTAAATTAGATTTTGTCACCAAAGACAAATAACGAAGCTCGTGTGCGTATTTAGGCTACAATGCAAGCTGACTTCGAACATAATAGATATTCAATTTCGTACAAACGAGGATCAGTAGAAGTATCCTTTCAGCCACTTATATCAACATTAGTACCGTTTGGTTCACCCGAAACAGTTAATTTTTCATCGTTCGTAGATGCTAATGTGTCACCTTGGCTTGCTTTCCCTCCACTTTCAATGCCTCAACATACAAAATGTGCTTCAAATGTGTATGATTTTACTCAGACAGCTCATATTCGACCAGTTAACATGACACTAAACGTAATCGGTGATATATTTCAAGGTATACCATCAGGACTTTATACAAGTACGGGAAATCAACCGTTAGGCGCTTGGCAAATTGATGTAAACACAAGAATTACGTCGACATTTGAGTGTTCGTAGTTGTAAATCTTGATGTCTTATCAAATGAAATAAATTCAGCAGAATGAAATTGTTAATTTTAACGAGTGTTCTATGAAGTAATTTTCTTGTTTTCCAATGATCTATCCATCATAGATATTGATGAATTTGAATAGATCTTATTTAAAAAAAAAACAACGTCTAGATTTTCGAAAGTATTAACATTGGTTATCTTTTAATGCTAGTTATATGTATTATAAGTATTCATCTACTTTTTGTGGTATACAACAAAAATGAAATGGCCATTGTGAATGAATCGAACTTAATATATTCAATAATAATTATTGATCTGTAAAATGAAATATCTATTGATAATATCTGTCGATAGAGAGTTCATTAGTAGAAATTTAAAAGAAAACTTTCAATAGTTTACCTATTAAAGGTTTATACTACACTCACTTAGTAACTTTCATCGATGTTATGTGTACTTTGTTCCTACCCATAAAAACATTATCATTAATTTATAATCAAAAGAAAATCTCCTTTCTTCAACGAGAAAACATACTATTTGCATGTTTGTAGAGCCTATGTTTCATGATAAATACAAGAAGAATAGTCAAATGTACGACTGTAAATAAAATTCTTTTTTGTTTGATAATATACTTTTTTAAACTTTACCATATGAAACATATTCGAGAAAATTTACTACGTCGCTCATTCGAAAATCATATCTTAGCATATCGACATAATAGACGAGCAGATGAACTGCTTGAAGAAAAAAATGCACAATACCAACAACGAATTCGTTTCCTTGATGATTATGTATATTCGGCTGAACGTCGCTTTGAAAAATATGCACAAGATCTTGGTTTTTCTGTATCATACAATTTAAAATCCTTAGAAGCAGAAAGCGATCATAAATTTTATTATAAACTAACGAAACGATATTGGACAGTAAAAGATTATAAAGTTCAATCATTACAACAATCTCTTCGGCAACAAAGTCTACATGATCATCGTTGTAAAAAATATGTTGAAGTACTAAATCACAAATGTCGTTCTCAAATGTTAAGAAAAGAGAAATTATTAGATGATACCATATTATTTATTCGTGATGATTATGAAAATAGCAATGATTGGCCTCGAAGCGAAGATGCTCGAATTAAATTACCGCCCATTTACAAATCAAATCGTGCACAGACAATAAAGTTTAATCTTGAAATGTAAGAATTCGTCGTTTTTTAAATTTTTGACGTTTTTATTTTTAATAATATGTATCACGAATAAAGAGTGAAAAGAAAAAAAATCAAACATTATATTTGGCGTGACATTAGACAACACAGAAATTTTTTCATTGAATAATACAAATTTATGAAAATCGGTTTCATTCTTGGTCTGGTTCAAGATTGCTGATCTTTTCGATCGTTATTTCCTCAATAGGATGTTGAAAATATTTTTCGATAGCTTTCATCGTCTCGAAATCATTTGCCGAACTAATCAAATTAAATGTATAACCTGAAAACATACAAAATTTTAAATTTAAAAAAAAAGTACACATATAGACGTATATAAATATAACATACCCACTTTACCAAATCGACCACAGCGACCGATTCGATGAAGATATGTTTCATAATCAGGTTTGAAATCAGTCGTTACTGGCATATCATAATTGATAACTAATGAAACATCATTTATATCAATGCCTAAAAAACGAATTTCCATCGTTGAACTCTATAATTTCCACAAAAAGATTAAAAGAGAACGACAAACTCATAGACAAAATTTTTCATTTATCTCTAGAAGAGTTTCAGCCTATTTTTATAGTTGTTTTCGTTTTCAAATCGATGTCTATAAATTATTCAAGTGCCCAGTTCGAAAGTGAGCTATCGGATTCTGTCGGACACTTCCTCAATTCGACCTATTCCGACGATTGAATCCAATCGGTTTCCTATAGTCGGAATCCAGTTGGCTCCTTCACGTCATTCGTCGGATACCGACACCTAATACAATTTAACCACATCAAAACCAAGCCATCGGATTCTGTCGGAGACATTCTCAATCCGAACAATACTGACAACAGAATCCCATCGCTTCCGATTAGATCTGGCCCAGGGCTTCTCACCCTGCTAACCTAGATTTCTTAATTCAGCACCGATTAAAATTCTCATGACAGTCTGTAATGGGTTATTGATGGCTATGAATCCGAATCCGTTATCATTTTTCGTCGGGAGCTCTCCTTGGTCAGAATACCAGCCAAGAGAATTTGACGGTTTCACACGTAGAGGGTTTAGTTCAAGTTAAATCCCTATTCTGATAGAAGGTTGGAATAGATTATTCAGATGTGGGAATCCGAACTGAATATCATTTTTCGTATGGGAAGTGCCTTACATCTAGAAGTGTGTTGTCAAAGGCTGTGACTGCTAAAAGATGTTTGTATTATTTTTGTTTTCAATTTTCCAAGTTTTCGATGACGCTGTCAAAAATATTATAGTTGGTAAGTAATCGATATTAATTATTATTCCGTGGAAGTGAGTGGATTATGATGGGGAAACCCGTCTGAGCGCTTTCCGATGTGGTATCCTTTATGGAAAGTGCATCGGTAAGTGTGAGTAATGCATTGAATGGTTTCCATAGTGTCGTTACTTTTGATCCAAATGAGTGGATTAATATAGTGGAAGGCCTCGGAACACCTTTCAGAGGTATATCGTTTTCGCAAAGTTCAGTGGTTTGCGTGGATGATGCAATTTATTACAAAAACCCTTTTGAGGCACATTTTTTTTGTAAAACGATTTATAATGGCTTTTTTTGGTGCTTTTTATATTTTGAGCGTGTTTTACGGCGAGATGCGACAGTGAACGACCGCGTTTACTGTTTTTACAGTGATTCATGGTCGTTTACGGTGTCCCTAATTGTTCTACTATGGCGTTTTAGTTCAATATGGTGGTAAAATTAGTAATGGGTACTGGTATATCGATACGTATCGACGGGTCCAATGCTGATTACGATCGGATCCTGTCGGATCTGTTATATTTCTTTGACGAATCTGATAGGATTCGGGAAGATCCTGTAGTCGGCAAATGTCGGATCCGACAAGATCCTTTCCCTGGCCAATGTTTGCCCGATTCCGGGTCACTGGATTCTGGCCCAAATCTGACAGAATCCAATCAGATTAAATCGGAATCCGATAATATCCGACATAGATTCCGATCGATTCCGACTAACTTCTGTCGTCGGATTTCTCGCCCTGGGTACTGCAACAAAAATTTTCATATTCAATTCAATACTATTTAGGAAAATAAATACGTCCCACGTATCAAATAATGAAGTTACTTCATCAAATTTACTCTGATTTTACTTTAGAAACACTTGTTTGACATAAGTTAAAACTACAGGTGTGTTGTAGGATAAATATGAGTTTAGTTTCTAATGGATTTGCCAAGACTCTCCATTGACATTTTTCTAGAATTTACATTAGATTGATCATATTATATAGTTGAAATCATGGAACTGTCGAAACAATCATATTCACAAGAAAATATTAAATAAATTTAGATGAAATAAATATTCTAGTCTATTTCTATTCAATTCAACTTACCACGAGCTGTAACATTCGTTGATATAAGCACATTAAATACACGATCACGAAATTGTTTAATAACAGATGCTCGTTGTTCAATATCCAAAGCTGCGGTTAATTCTCGTACTGAATGCTGTTGATTAGCCATACGAACAGCTAAGTCCCGTGCTGTCGCTTTCGTTCGACAAAAAATTATCGCTTGTCCAAGTATTAAATGAGCATAAATTTGTTGAATAGCATCAAATTTATTATCAGAATGATAGCAGTTTATATAAAATTGTCTTATATTATTTAATACTTGTTTTTCACGTTTTAATCTTAGGACAAGTGGAGTTTTGATAATCTCGCGTGCGAATTCCATCACTTCATCAGAATATGTAGCTGAGAATAACATCATTTGACAAGTCTGAGGATTAAGACTACGCACAAGATCAACGCACGTTTTTTGAAAACCTTCAGTTGCTATCAAAACATCCGCTTCATCGATACAACAAATACGTAATTTACTTAAATCTATAACACGTCGTCTGCGGCACCAATCCTCGATTGTGCCTGGTGTACCAATAACAATCGGTTCTGTTAATAGTTGACCACGAACGATATTAGTTGCTGTTATTCCTGCTGCATTGCGTACAGCATAGGCTATTCGAATATATGGTAAATATTTCGCCATCTCTTTAATGACTGAACCAATTTGTATTGCTAATTCGAATGTTGGTGAAAGAATAAGTGCTTGTACTGTTGGAATCGATGGATCAATATGTGATAGAATAGCAAGAGCAAAAGCAGCCGTCTTGCCTGTACCAGATTGTGATTGAGCAATTATATTTCCTAGAGAATAGTTTTTTTTATATTAAAATCATGTTTTTAGTGATAAATTTAATTTACTTGGTGGACTACTTAGCAAATGAGGTAGAGCTATTTCTTGAATCTTACTCGGAGCTTGAAAACCCATATTGTAAATACCTAAACAAAATACACAAATATTTATATAGCATTGATTTGATTAAAGAGAACTTTCTATGTTCTCATCATTGAAAGTCAAATGAATAGAGATTAATTATTAAGAATGATAGGGAAAGAGGGAAACTTACGAGTCTAGCTGAGACAGAGATTGAATACATACGAAATTTTGGAAGTAATATCTAGCCTAGTTTTTTTACACATAATCAAAAATAACTTCTTTTTATCATTATCACATGATCAAGACAATACAATTCTTAGTAGTGCAACCACCAATTTTACAAAGCTTCAGTTATTGTGAGAAGTTTTCAATCGCTAGTAGACATGCTAGTCTAATGTGTGAGTAGTGATAATCCTATCAATGAGACTTTGATCAGTAGAGTATTACTTGCTAGTATGATTCTCAGGAATCGGCTCGTCTGGTAAAGTCTTATTCCTGACACTGAGGATCGTCCAGCAAGAGTTGTAACATGAATTCATATATATGAGAGTTTCGAGTGTGTCCTACGTGAAAGATCTTTGATCCTAAGTTGAAGCGTCGAATTCGAGGGCGAAGAACTGATCTTCAGTCTGGTCGAATTTAAGAATAATAGATGACAAAGAAAAAAGACATCGAAGAATTTGTCGATCGAATACGTATATAAAGTGTTCAGCTGATAGTGATTCAGTAAAAAAACGAACACATGTGTACTGATTAAAAATGAGTGTCTAACTGAAGTTAATATCTAAAATTGATACGAGGAATTCAACTAAATATATCTACGTGAGAGTTGACACCGTCGGGACGTCTATATTTTGGAAGAATATCACTAAAAACAGCACATTCTACTAAAAACGACGTATATCGTCGTGGAAGAAAGAATATCTTTCTTCGATTACTTTAAAATTTGTTCTTCTATCATTCATATATAGTGTGAGGATAGGAGCACATAAATGATGTAACTTTAGGACTAAGGAACACTGGTAGGTATTGTAAACTCGACGATAGACATTGCTGACGATCATGAGCTTTTCATTATTTATGGAAGGAATACAGACACAATGAACTTTGGATCGATACGTAATTGTAGTAAATAAGAGAAGGACGAAATATCGTCATTTTGTTTTGTGTTGCTGCAAGTTTTCTTTATGCTGAATTATCTAGGAAAACTACCTTTTAATAAGTCAGGTTTTAACTTAAGTTCTTCGAATGATTTCAACGAATATAAAGGTGAAGTAGGGTCGCTACGGTCAACAACGAATGCATTCGAATCTCGCAATTTTGTATTCAGTTTTTTTTCCAATAATGATTGTTCAGCTGCTGAAAGCGGGGCATCCGGTAGCTCTTGTTCCACATTTGATGCACTTGGTTGTTGCGAAATGGGCGTCGAAGGGTTTGAAAATGTTTTTGAAATAGAATATGGACAATGTTGAGCAGTCATGGTTGGTTCGTTTGTTGTTGATATATTGTTTGACATTTGTGATCTATTATTGATTATTATTTGTTGTTGTTGATTATGATGCTGTGGTTGCTGTTGTTGTTGATGATGATGTTGTTGTTGTTGTTGTTGTTGATGTTGTTGTTGATGATATTGTTGATGATATTGTTGATGATGTTGTTGTTGTTGTTGATGATGTTGTTGTTGTTGCTGAGGATGTTGTTGTTGTTGTTTTGGTTGCTGTTGTTGAGGATCTTGTTGTTGTTGCTGAGGATGTTGTCGTTGTTGTTTTGGTTGCTGTTGTTGAGGATCTTGTTGTTGTTGTTGATAATGATTTTGTTGTGGTGGTTGTTGTTGTTGATTAGATGATGCAACAGTCATCGTTTGTATTGTTTGATGAAATTCGGTATTAGGCTTTGTTGAATTGAATGTAAAAGCTGGTGCATTAGCTGATGATGGTTTTGTAAAATCAAATGCAGGAACGCTGTCTTGGTTTGGACTGGAAAATTGAAAACCAGGAGTATTCATCGCTGTTGGCTGTCCAAAAGGGCTTTCTGCTGGAGGTCCCCGCGAAACGAATTCCAAGAATGAAGAACCAAATGGAGATTGTGCATTCATCTAAAATTCGTACAAAATATCATGTTATATTTACTGCTGAAATTTTTCAAGTGAAAACTCTTATTATTAATATCGAATGAAGACCATCATATGAATGTGCACTATATTTGGTTTGATCTCGTCGTTTAGACATCTCTTAACCACAACATAATGATGAAAAATGTAGCGCATATATCTACCAAAGCTATTCTGGTTGAATTGGATAATCTCTGTTGAATTCAAACTTTTCTACTGGCCTCGCGGCAGTATACTACAAACTACCTAAGCGGAAAAACATTCTGAAACACCGTATAACAGCCTCTTCTGTGTGTCTAAACGCGTACGGAAAAAAGTGATCGTGTGAACGCCAGGGAATATGAATATTTTAGCGTGAACCTGACCAATTTTTTTTTCATTCAATATTTCGAGGTGTATCAACCCCTGGAAACCTAGTTTTCTGCCCGTTTACATGCTCATTTCTTCTCACACGCTTGTTAACTATCAGAAAGCCTTAATTTCGTATATCTTTTCGCAAAACTTTTACACTCACCCTTTGAACGATAACTGATAACAGTTTTATTGCTTAAAAAAGGTATGATTTGACTATTTTTTAATACTAATATTTGCATCGCTATTTATTTTCAGGAATTCAGCGTTTAAACGGGCAGTAACATAGAATTTCTGGCGCTTCCAATAACGAAAATTTTCATCATTATTTTGATCAGGGACTTTTACGTTTTGACGGCTAAAGAATGAGAATCCTGTGTGTGTAAAGCATCGACTTTTGTCATGCTTGTTTCTCTCAAAACTTTGGGTGTTAAAACGGCTTAAAGCACAAAAGTTGAGGCGTTTTAACGAATGAAGTTTGTATCATTATTTTGTGCAGAATTATGTTCGTTTAAGATGTTAGATACTGAGAACCCGGTGCATGTTAATAGAACAAAATTTTGCCTTTTGAAACTGCGGGTTTATACGATTTTTAGTTGACTTCAGTGGGTAGACACGTGTGTACACGTACAACAGTGATGTTTTTACAGTAATTAAATGTGAGTAGAAAGGAGTTTTATAGCCACGGAAATAGCCGAAGCTCGGCCATGGTAGTGAATATATTGAAGAATCGTTCGGTTACTTGAAGTTGTAGGCACGGGAAAATGCATCTTTTTAAGCGTGGGGTGTATTTGAGTTATCCAAGCGAATGTCCTAGCAATTATTTTTCATCGTACAGTCACCTGTCTCATTCTGGCATTGATAATAACATGAACATGAATCTGACATATAATATAAAAATTAACGCTAAAAACTTGCTCTTATCGGGACAGCAACCAAATACTATCGAGTAAATGAAAATTTAATTTTAGGTTGGGATAACAATCATAATATCTTAAAATAAGAAAATTGAAGTTTACAGTCGAAAATGAATTGGTACTGTAATTTCAATTATGTAATCTAAAATCATGGTTTGCTTTTATTATAAACGTGAAAGACATATAGAATCCATACTCATCTCGACGAGACTCAACTGTAACAATTGAGCGAAAATAAAATACTAATTCGGATTTTACATTAACTTTGTTTCTGTGAAGAATTGGAGTTACTTCTCTATAGGAAATGAAAATCTCACGGTTAATAAACTTAATTTTCTATTACAAAGAAATAAAAAAACTTCTTTTTCGTTATATCGAATCACACTAAGGCAGCTTGTGTTGATCAGGACTTTGTAAATTGCTTATTTCGTCTTCAGAAGGTAAGTTCCTTTTTAAAATAATTATTTTGCTAGAAAATAAATAGCAAAACGGCCGTATTTTTGTATGCATATCTCTTTACCACCTCAGTTACTAGTTTTCGTATTTCTCTACCGAGAAAAATATGAAGAACTAGTAAACGCTTCAGCTCTTGACCATAGTCATGGAAGATTCCCTTTAACTTTCTTTGTTACCAAATGCACCTAACTTCATAATTACCAGAGCTCTGTATTTATTATTTCTCTTCCGATTTTAGTTGGCTCGACAACCATGTACATGGAGATTTTCTCATACACATCACTATCCTCATACTTGACTCTATCTTCCCATTTACAGTGAATGAAAAAAATAAAAGGTTACACATCAACGATCAACATATATTCCCATTCTGCAAAATCAAATACTTATATCAACGATGGGATGGGTTCGATTTTTCTTTTCATCATTTCTAACTAAGATGAAAACGATAATCAGCTAGATCGATAGATAGATAGATATTTAGTTTCACCCCCAAACAAAAGTGTTTTCTCTTATGTCTTTTCTGAAATACGATATAGAAACTAGTGTTACATTGATGTGGCAGATTTTCATTCGTCCCCATCTAACAGGCCTCTAACGAGATAGCATAAAAATTCCAGCCAATTAGAGATTATCTGTTGAACTGGATTGAGCTCATTAGGTAAGTTGGCTTTTCTTTTATAGAGACGAAAGATTTTATACTTAAAATGCTCGAAAACAATAAAAATGCATCATACGAATCCCAGTTAATTGATAAAATTATTTTTTACTCTAATAATACAAGTTAACTATGTCATGTGTCGCACGTTAATCACACAGTCCATCAAGATAACATATGTTTTTTTCTATCCTCAATTACGATAGTACTGAATAGGTGATCATTACAAGAATAGGTTCAGCACTTTCTCTTCGCATAGTATATTAGTTATCTCGGTTTGCTTTAATAAATGATGCACTTCTGTAAGTGCCATAAAGCATTACTATAAAAAAAAAATAACGCAGCAGATTTCTTCATAACTTAAATCTCTTAGTTAGAGATTGGCTAATTATCTTACAGCTTTTGACCTTACTCAACTTTTATCGTAGCCGATTCAAAATGTACGGTCTACTCTAAAAATCAGGATATACCCCAAGTGCTTAAATAAGTAGCGAATAAATCTATTAAGAGTATTGAAAGACTTAAAATCTTTGCTAAAGCAAATCCTAATAACTGATGTACTATACAGAGATAAAATACGTAGCTATTTGTTGTTAGCAGCATTCAACGCAGATCAAATATATGCATTGTAGAGCAAAAAGGAATGCCAGAGCTGCTATTCTGCAGAAAAAAAGTATACCGTAAGATTGATGGATGGATAACTTCATGTATGTAGATAGTTAAGTATCTAGCGAGGGACAAAGTGAAATACTTAGTAAGGTCGATAGATATACAGCTACATAAATAGATAAGGTAGTTTACTTGCTACACTAAAAACATAGGAGCTACCGAACTCCGAAAAGCTCGCGCTTTTGCGTCGAACAAGTATAGGTTCAGCAAAGGGAAACTAGTTTCGTACGTTTGACAGGGAACTTGTTCAGGTTCAGCAGAATTCACAAAATTTTGCAGTATTCGCATGAAACGTTCTACCAACTGCGCAGATTCATTTTTATTTTCGTACATCATGAGCGGCATCATCGGTGACTACGAAGAGCTTCGTAACACGTTGACACATTAATTCTTAGTTTCCTTGCCAATGTAAAGATTCTACTTTTCTATAAGCAACCATCACGAATCCGTTAGACCATCGAATGATTTTGTACTATTCCTACAGAATTGCTATCAAGTCCACTAGCTCTTTAATGGAAAGCTAATTTTCATCTTTATCTTCTTAAACTAATAACTTCATTTCTATTTTTAGGTCTTCAACACTCTGATTTGAAAGGTATGTTTGATTTTCATGTACTCAAAGTAATAATTGGTGTTTTATTCTTCGCTATCCGACAATATGATTCGAAAAAGATTTCGGCTTCGAGATTACAGCTGATTTCTACGATTCCGTATCTAGAGAGGTAATACGTATAAGGTCAGTATATTAAATAAAGCATGGGTATAAGGATAAGTATATATTCATAAGAGCATAGGTAACAGGGTATAATTATAAGGATTCAGATAAGGATATAGGCATAAGCGTATAGGAAAAACGATAAAAGGGCTAAACATCTTCCCATGTTTTTCCAATGTTTATCGAAGTTTTGAAGTGAGAGGGGCAAAGCTTCGTTGATAATCGTTGCACAAACGCTAAAATAGTTCCATCATTTCAGGATAGTAATCAGCGTTCCCGATTCTATCTCACTAATGTTTGGAAAGAGTGATTGCATAATCGTTGGATATTTTCTCTCAATTAAACATTCGAAATTTTAACCAGCCCAAAAAATCTATTTTTTGCACGTTGTACATTTGTAACCGCTACTGACACACAATCGGAAACGCTGATTGACATTCGAACACGTCCGTAAAGTTTTCGGCGCTTACACGCGCTTTTGAAATTAGTTTTTCTGCTTGGGTACAAGTTAATGGCGTCTAGACATAAATGAAAACGTACTGTTGATGTTGTTGTCGGATTTGTTCGTTGAGTAAAAGTGCCAACAGATGATTGCTGTTGATTGGATGAACAACTATTTGGTTCTGTTGCATTGGCAAGTGCATCTAACTGTGACATGTTTCCAGTCTTCGATGCCATCGAAGGAGATTGAGCTGTATACGTTGACGGCATTGAATTATCATTTGTTTTCGATGACATCGTTTCAAACTAAATAAACAAAATCTGTTTCATCCTTTTTTGTCGGTTCAAAAATCTATAATATCTTTCTGTTCTTTCAACAAAAAAAGTTCATCACATGAAAACACACAGTCAAATATCACATTTCACAGGGAAAAAAACCTAATAAAAAAAAACAAGTTTATCACAATAATATATCTATATGTTATAGAGTTCATCATCGACGATGGACTTCTCTGAAAATTCCAAAATCGGTTTTTGAAAATAATCTTCAACTTGTTTGAGTAAATATTTTTCCGATGGAGTTATCAAGTTGAATCTGTAAGAAGAAAAAAGAGAAACATGGACGTGCTTGGCTCATAAATCATTGATTTAATCTAATACATACGTATGACCAATACGACCGAAACGTCCAGCACGGCCAATACGATGTAAATATGTATCATAGTCAGGTTTATCAATAAAACAATGTTGTCGTTCATCGTACACAAGTGGAAATTCAAAATTAAGAACCAATGATATGTCATCAATATCAATACCACGTGCACAAACATTCGTTACAACTAAAACACGAAATTTTCCGTTACGAAAACGATTTATTACAGCAGCACGTTGTTCAACGGTTAATTCTGATGATAATAATTCAACAGAATGTTTGTCATTGATCATACGTAATGCAAGTGCATGTGCTGTACGTTTATAACGACAAAATATCATAGCTTGTCCAATAGTTATTGATGAATAGATTGTTTTAACAGCATCATATTTGTCTTCATCATTATTACATTGAATATAAAATTGACCTAAAATAGAACACACAACAAAACAATTACCATCAACGATAGCAATCAACACAAATAAGAATATTTACGAATATTTGATAATGATTGTTCTTCACGTTTTAATCGAAAAATAACTAAAAACGAAAAAGAATCTACTAGGTAGAATTGAATAGAAAAAACACGAAATACAAAATATTCATTGGAAACATGTCCAACGAAACTGGGATCCTCAACCAAAGCTCGTGAATCCCTAGTTATACGTGTCTCAATACAAAAAAATGATAATTTTTAAATTTAAGAGAATTCCGCAGCATTAACAAAAACAAAATGTTCATCTATAGTTATGTTCGATGAAGCCTTTCAACGAAACACGAAAATGTCACACATGCAATAATCAGTATTCAAATATATATATATCGATTTTACGGAGTGGAAAATCACGACCAAGTCAATTGTTGATACTGAGTATCTTGAGAAAGACAAGTTCGGTTTCACCGAATTCTTTTACATTGCTATTGTGCGTTTGCAAAATTTTTCCGGAAATATTTATATGTAAACAATTATTTCCTTCCAAGTTACGAAATTGACTATCATTAAGTCATCGTTGGGAATAGAGATATGTAGAACCAAAAGCTAAGGCTTTGTCTGGAACCGAACCAAAACGTCCTGGTACTGCGCAAGTATAGTTCGGAGTATTCTTTATGTTCGTCTCTGAATAAGTCATATCCATTGCTCGTCATAATATATAGTTAGATGGCATTGGGAAACTTATATTTTTCCTTATTAGACTCTTTATTTTTACGTCACCGATTTCAAAACTCTATTCGCTAATTTGAATGTCACATAGAAGCTAAGAAGGTTTAGTGATAAACGCAGATAAGCAATAAAGAAATTCGATCATATTGATTTGCTCTAGTTCAGACAGATAACCACTTCTTGGGCATGAAAAAGAAAGAAAAGGAAGGAAAAAAGGCGCGCTGTGGGCTCTGCATTAAATTCCCACAATGATTCATGCCGATACATTTATAATTAGAGTTGCTCAACAAGCAATAGTTTGGAATTGGGATCTTTCACAATATTTCGTTTGGCTAATTCGTCTGTCTTGCTCTTTGAAAATCAAATATCTTCACCGAAAGGACATCAGTCTCAGTCTGACTGGAAAATGAAATATGGAATTACATAGGCCTTCAATATATAGTTTCTTTTTTCATTCTGACTTATGACTTACCAGGATTTTCAATCATTCGTTTGGCAAAATCCATGACCTAACCAATTGGTAAAAAACAAACAAAGAATCTCTTTGAAAAAACAATCAATCATGTCTTTTTCATATGCAAACCTCATCAGAATATGTTGCTGAAAAAAGCATCGTTTGACAATCTTTTCCAACAGTATTTTTAACAAGATCAATACAAATTTGTGAAAAACCCGGTAAACTAATCATCACATCAGCTTCATCAATAACAAACATACGTAATTTCTTCAAATCAATTATTTTCAATTTTTTGCACCAATCTTCAACTGTACCAGGTGTACCAATAACAATAGGAACATTCAACTCTTGTCCTTTAACATATTCATTTCGTTTCGATGTTGTTGGATCACGTACAGCATATGCTATTTTGATATGTGATAAGAATTTAGCCATATTTTCAATAACTTGTCCGATTTGTAAAGCAAGTTCAAATGTTGGTGATAAAATAAGTGCTTGAACATAATTTAAATTTGGATTCATACGACTAAGTGTTGCTAACGAAAATGCTGCCTGAATGTATAGTTGAAAACAATAGGATGATTGCATAGAAACATGAAATGTTTTTGCTTTAGAATGTTACCGTTTTCCCAGTTCCATTTTGTGACTGTGCAATCATATTTCGTGGTGGATAAGCAAGTAACTGTGGTAGTGCACGTTCTTGAATACGTGATGGACGTCGAAAACCCATACAATAAATTCCATTCAATAGTTTCGGTTCTAATTTTAATTCTTCAAATGTTTTAACTGAATGTAATGGTGATTGTGGATTTGTACCATCGTCTTCCAATATTAATGAATAATTCATTTCACGTAAATGTGTATGTTTATTCAATAATGATAACTGTTCAATGCTAATTGATGATTCTGGTTTGTCATAAAATTCGTTGTCATTGTTATTATTAATATCAACTGATGGTTTGATACTATTGTTATTATGATCAGTTATGTTTCTTAATGTTTCATTTATACGAGCAAAGTTGAACGTGGGAAAAGGACGAGAACTCTTGTAAGAGAAAACAAAAGATTTTATTCAATAATCATATTATTCGATGGTAAATATAAAGAAATTTTTTTTCACTTCTCGTTAGCATAGAATAATATTATCAGATGGCATGACTAGGCATGTTAATGAAAAGTGATGAACATTGAGTCGAATAGAGAGACGGAAAAAAACTAAAACTATCTATTGAATAACATTGATAGAGCATTAAAAAACATATCACGTCATAGAGTACAGTTCAAATATGAGGTCAATCTTTTTGAATTTTCTTCTATAATGACTACCGTATGTTCATTATTGTTTTTTCGCTATGTATAAAACAGACGATGACAGAAAGACAAATTAAATTGCTGACGCGAGAAATACTGAAACAAAAGTGTTTCATTTTTAGAATGGATACAACTAAAAAGCATCAGAAATTGTAGTAAGAAGCAATGATTCTGCTTCTGACCTTGTTTTATAAGGCTGACACGAAATAGAAATGCACAAGATTATGAAGGAAAGACAAGAATGCATCATACCAGACACAGTGATTTCACCTTGATTGATATTCATACATTCTCACCCTGATTTGTTTGCTATTTTAATATTATAAAATGACAGTTCTTGCTGTGTTTTGAACAAAATCAAGATTTCATTTTCTATTCAGTTAAGCATCTATTTAATGATAGACATAAAACAATAGACTTTGAAATGAACATGTAATGGAATACTTCACAATTAGAGTGTGAACGTCGTATTAAAATTGAGATCTATAATGTTAATTGACTAGCTGTAGATCGACTCGTCTTATTATTTTTTACGCTTACATTCTTATGTTCTCGATGGTTTGTGGATATGGTAGCATAATACATGACAGTAATTAATATGAATTTTCGGTTATTTCACATTTAACATCTAGATTTTGTGGGAGCTAATGTAGAAATGATATGAGAACGTTAAAATATAAATAATAGTTGTGATTCTGTGTAGGTTCGCAATTTTTTGAAAACTTATGATAATCTTTTACTGTTGTCAAAAGATACAGGTGAATAGTTAGATAAATTTCTGATCAAGAGGAACAAATTTCAATTAATGAATAGCTATCGTATCAAGTAATTAGTCTTTAAGTCGACCTCAAACTCTGTTTTCATCTATTCTCACATTTAATCATTGACGTAATATGAAAACAATTTCTATGCAGATGAAATTCAATGTACTCTCGTCATTTCACACTCTCACAGCTCATAACATTGTAAATTTGCGATATAAGTCAGCATCCATTGACATACCTTAGCTTGAGCTTCATTATTCTTTACGGTAAATGTAGATGGCATAACACTTGAAATATTTGTTTGTCCTCGAAAAATATGAAATTTTTCAGTATCAGTCATAATTTTGTTTGTTATTTTAAAAAGTTTACTAAAAGATCTAAAATAAATAGAAATCCTTACATTTTTGCATTCAAATCCAAAATTTGACAATTGTTTTCCTACACCTGATTGAATCGGTCGTCGGAAGTGAACCGAATATTTGCGTGAACTAAAGTTCGCCTCTGTCAACGTGTTAAAATTTGAATCACGTCGAGAGTGGCGGACTTTAGTTCGTGAAAATTTGGTTCACTTCTGACGATCGTATTTCGAAACAACGACAATCGATAGAGAAATAAATACGTCAGTTTGGTCATCTTTCATTGGCTTGTGCGTAAACCAATCGCAGAGAACAAAAATTATATATCTGAAGTAGTTGTCGTCACTGTAATCTTAACACGTTTATTTATGTATATATCACGCTGTTAGTGCGTGTTTTTATGCGATGTTGAATTTGAACTTTCTATCATTTCGGATATTATTTCCATATGATTTTTCTTTATTCTTCTCGAAGAATAGCAAGCAAAATCACATGCTGAAGTTATGTGTTAGACATCAATCATGATTCTTTTCTCGCAAAAATATTAACAATGATGTTAAGTAAAAAATTCAATCCATTATTATGGCCATTGCGACGATGTGTTCGTTATAACACAAGTAATGTAACGAACACAGTACATAATAATGTTGATAAACAGACAACAACAACAATATCAACAACAAATGAAGTTGCAAATAATAAGTTTTCGTCTCCAACTGAAAAAATCATTCGTGATAAGCATTTAGCAAATATAACTGTCACGTCGTTCTACTGTCAAACTGCTATTGAACAATATGCTGCTAAGGTAGAAGAGACTTTTTTTACATAGTTTTGATGTCGATTAATTAAGATTCTTTTGCTTCTTGCCCATCTAGCAATCAACTCGTCTGACACCCTTGACAATGATGTGTATTGGAAAAACCGAAGACGGTAGTCATCTCTTAGTAAGTTCTAACAATCAAGGAATTCAAATGTTAATAATCTTAAAATGTATTTTCAGAGATCGGCTCAATATCTACAACGAGATTTACCTATTCGTTTAGCACATCGTATTGATGATTTCCGAAATTTACCATTCGTTGTTGCCTGTAATCCTCTCCTATTAGAATTGGTAAATTCTAAACTGCTAATATCATACGTCTAAATAAAAATGAATTCTACGTTTTTTTTTCAAGCATGAACGATTTATCAAAATCTTTCATTCATTACACACGTTTCCACCGGTAAGATCTATGGCAATTGTTTGTAAAATTGTTCTATAATTTTCACTTCTTTTTCTTCTTAAGATTAAAACACTTGAACAAGAAAAAGATTTTACTGAACTACTTAAAAATACGCTTAGTTGTACATCAGATACTTTGCCATTATTAGCCGAAGGTTTTCGTGAGTCGAAACGACATATTAAAGTAAAAATTAAAACAAAAAGACCTATGAGCTTTCATAGAATAATATTAAATGTTTTTCTTCTTTTTTTACTTATGTATATTTTTAGCAAGAAACACTTGTACGTAGTTTTCTGGATCGTGCATTGACTTCACGATTGGCTATTAAAATGTTAATTGAACATCATATTGCATTACGTAAAGATAAAGTACAGATAGAAATTTCTATATTCAAACTTAATTCATATGTATTCTGTTTGTATATTTTTCTCGTAGCCAAATTATATCGGTGCTATTTGTATGAGTTTTTCACCTAAAACTCTTGTTGAATCATCAGCGGAATATGTCAAGTAAATTCATGAGAATATTAACAAAATACACGGAACAAATACTTTCTATTTTCATTAAATAGGAAAGCATGTCGTTCTGAATATGGTATTGCACCGAATGTTAAAATCGATGGGCATATACATACTACATTTCCATATATTGCTACACCATTAAATTATATTATACCTGAAATGTTGAAGAATGCGTTTAGGTTAGTTTTATTGATTTTTTTTCTAGTCATAAGCTGTATTGATGCTAAACAAAGTAACATTAGTAGTCTCTTGATAGGAAATAAACGATTATGAACAAATCTTTTCTTATATACTATAGTATTGTGTCCGTTCGTTCAAGTCTTATATGACGAAAACAAAAAGACTGCTGATTGGTAATGAGTAAAGTTTATACATATTAAGCTGAACATCAACGAGCTTCTTGTTGCACTATTGATTTATTTATATGAAAGGGAAAAAAACAGTTGCATTCATTCACGTTGCTTTATTATTGACTGTTAAACATAGATTATTATTATTATTATTAGAGGTGACAATCGATGTCAACTAACATCTTTATTCTATAGAATTGAAATTTTAATCAAGAAATCATATTTGAGTATCATTTCAAAACTAAAATCAATTATAATTAGTAGATTTTTTCTTGATATTTTTATTTAAATCCTATGAGACATGTAGAGATAGATTCGATGGATTTTGATTTTCGTATATTTCTTATTTTTCGCTTGTCTTTGTAACATAAACGCTCTATTCATACTAAGGTGACAGGCTATTTGTATAGCTCTCTTTTTGATACACTGAACTCAACTTATTAATCGGGATTCAGTTCCGATGAAACGAAATGAACGAGAGAATTGTTCTTGGATTTTATTCGAATCAAAGATCAAATTTTAGCCTCAAATGAAGATAAAACAATAGAAAGGATGAATTTTATTTTTCACTTGTAACTTTGATAGTTTTCAAAAGGATGACATTCTAAAATCCCAATATAAAATACGCTAATTTGTATAGAAACGTTAGGAACAGCATTTTTTTACAGTATAGCCATACGATCGAATAGAAAACGAGTCAATTAAAAACATTTCATAATATCTCCACTAACAAAATATATCGAATCTAATACATAGAAATTAATGGAAATCGGTTCCTGCTGATTGTTGAAAAAATTTTCAAGCAACTATGAATATATTCTAAGTCGATTGCAAGTTAAGTGTTAGAAATCATGTATTTTTATTCTCATCGAATAATCATCACTCAGATGTGTCTCGATTAGATACTTACAACCAGAAGTTAAGCCTTTGAATTCTCGACAGGTTTCTCATAGCTCATTTGATTTTACATACTACATTTAATTCTGATTCAAGTATAATTAATCATGTGAGATGCTTTCTTCTTAGGCTAAAGAGCTTTTTAATAGAATTCTTGGTTGCTGATCTTAAAAAATGATTGATCGGTACAACGGTCGACAATGAATTCTACTTGATTTCTTTACTTTTTTTTCATAGAGCCACAGTTGAACATCATCGACATTCGGATAATGATTTACCAACTGTTGGTGTTACGATTGCTGTAAATGAAGATGAACTTGTTTTTCGGTAGGAAATTTTTCGAATGAAATTCATCTGATGAACATGAAAACACTTTTCTTTTTTTCGTTTTTAGAATAAAAGATCGTGGGGGTGGTATGGCACGATCGGTACTTGACAAAGTATTTGATTATCATTTTTCATCAAGTATTCTAGCAGATAATTCTGCATCCCTTTCCTATACTGATTTCGAAAATCATTTATATGATCAACTAGTTATAAGAGATAATAGCAGTAAAATGAGCGGGTAACTGATTCATGTCTATATTCATATTAATGCAAAAAAAAAACATTTATACTTGACCCCTATTTTAGATATGGTTTTGGTGTGCCAACATCACGCGCTTATTGCGAATATTTGAATGGTTCATTAACTATTGAGACGATGTATGGCATTGGTAGCGATGTTTATGTACGTGTTGGACTTTTAACATCAGAAAATCGCATCGTACGCTTGTAAATGAAGAACAGACTATTTTCTTTGCTTTTCTTTTTTTCTGTTTTTTTTATACTCGGAGTAGAGCGAATACTGATATTAATGTGAGAAGATCTCGCTATGTGTATAATTTTACGTTCTTGTTTTCTTTTCTTTTTTCTGGTTTTCTTTAGAAAACATTTATCATTACTGATCTGTGTGATTATCTTATTAATCTCACAATTATATAAACAAGGCCTTCGATGAAATTTGTCTCTTTTCCTGTTTGCATGTTTTCTTCTGTTGCTTACTTCTTTCATTTTCCGTTTTTGTTATGAACGATACCATAGTATTGTATATACATAGACACTAAAGTTGATGATCATACTTCGCATATCGTTGTTTATGTTCAATATGTTATCCTTTTTGTTATTAACGTTAAGTATTCAATGCTTTTTCCCTCAAGAAAGTTATCGTTACATAAGAAAACAAAAAAAAACATAATAAAAGCTTTATATGATTGACCATATGTGACTCAAAAATTAAAATAGTATTAGATGAGAAATAACATCTCAATATGATGACGGTTCATTGTGTGCCCTTACCGCTCGTCCCAATTCTATTTTATCTCTTAAATTCACTATAATAAACCGTATACATATTCAAAACTAGGTATTGCGTAAATACAAAGTGTTGTGTCTAGTATCTCTTCGTTGTTTAAAAAGTCAATGAAGAATGAGTCGGTATCTTCTATTCTGAATATCTATAGAGAATAATTTTATATTCACGATTTGATTACATGCATCAAAGGTTGTTGCCATCTCGAATAAATTTACAGAATAGTTTAAAACATGAATACAAATGAAGAGTTAAAAGGATTCTAGAGATAATTCAATGATATATTTGTACATTCAACATAATAAAAAACAGAATGACGTATACTTTGTTGTTAAGATTAAAATTGTAAAAGTATGAACTAAAATCTAGCTTGCAGTTATGAAATTTCTTTGCGTGAGTTATACAAGATTTGTCAAGATCGAGAAATGCCATTGAGGGATGTCATCAGGCATTCAACAATCGTGTATCAATCAAATATTCTTCCATTGTTAAATTTTTTAAATGCATTTCACATGAACAATCTTGATTCAAGATTGATATTGAACGAATTCATGCAAATGAACAAGCAAAGAAAAAGAGAAGAAAATCAAAGGAAAATCTTGAGTCACGATTGAAAATAAGTAAACATTAGTATTCTATTATCAATTCATTTAATTAGTAGTTATTCAAAAATGAACAATAGTTTTAGTTTTTGTTCATGATAGTAAAGTTGAAGGCCATTTTGAAAAGACTAAGATTGAATTTGAAGCCAACGGTAGTTATCGATTAAATTCATTATTTATTCATTTGAATAAATGTTAAAATAAAACACATTCAGTATTGGGATTTCAGAAATTACTATCAAGGATGATTGACAACGTTAGTATTTCGCGATTAATTATGATCATGTATATGATGGGGATACATTTTCATTACTTTGACGTTCATAATTGTTCGCATGCTTGTTGAGGAACAGTGTTGACGCAAATGAATTGTTGATTAATCATTGATGACGAAGAATTTTTTTCTCATCTATAATTATTTGTCTTACGTAGTCAAAAAAAGAAAATCGTATACTTTCTGCGTTAGTGTATAGTTCACAAGTTTAGGCTTGAACAATTCAAGTGATCTATCAGGTACGAAATCACTTTCGCATAATCGGTACAACTTCTTTTAGTAATTACTATGAATGATGTTTCAATAGTCTCGGAAATATATCAGATAGAGATTAGAGACCAGAAGTCTCCATTGGCCTCCCACAAGTCAACATGGGCAGAAAATCTTTCGATAATTAGTGTAAGACAATGGCTATAATTTTTCATTAGAGGTATAATATTTGACTTATGTATTTTGTTTTAATAACTACAACTAGTTATGAAAAATCTTTTGTACATATCTAGCGATATTTAACAAAAATCTTCAAAACAGAACTCTACCTATTGAAAGAAAGTGTGTGTGTGTGGAAAAATAGAGCTTCAATACAAAAGTACAGTAACTGTCTCATAGAATGTCATCGAAAACATGTATCAATTCATCTTGTCTCACACTAATTATCGAAAGATTGTCGACCGGTGGGCGACAAATTGAGAATTCTTTTATAGATCAAAGTCAATCTATCATAAAAATTCCATTTACCCTTTATAGATTTTGCTTTTGTCGTCCGATCCAATAAAATAATCTGACTAAAAGGATTATGACCGCTTTTCTTGTCATAAATCAAAAAAATTTTTCATAGGCTACCTTAAAAATATGAAACTAATCTTCAAAAATGCCATGTTCTATAATCCGATTAAAAGTATATATATATATTGGTTTTCATTAGAGAAACTTTTCATGTAAAAAATAAGTAAGTACTCAATTTATAATTTTTCAAAACTGAATCGCTCCATCGGCAGAAATAGATGGAGTCAGGTAGGAAATGGAAACAATATTTGAGATGCTTCATCGAACAGAATATACATATATTATTTGATGAATGATAAAACAAAAAAATTCTCTTAGTAAGATTCATGAGAAATCAGACTGTGAGCTCGTGTTCTCTGAGATGATTACTTTGAGAATATTAGTGTCTTGGATGATACGATAGCATTATACTGCATTCGAAAGATAGTAAAGGTTCATAAATTTAAATTTCTCAATTGTTACAGACTGCATTTCATCTACTTATTTAATCTAGTGATAGTGTTTTCGTATCAATTAACTACCTACTTCAAATTTTTCTGTGTATATTAATTAAATAATATTTATTAAATGTTCTATCAACTTTTTATAGTTCTTAACAAGAGACTTTGAATGTTTTTATTAAAGAAATATTGGAAGATCATTTCCTTTTCGGATTAATTTATATGAAGATACTTTTTATCTTAAAAGCAAAGCCAATAGGTTCCAATTAAGAAAGCATGTGTGATTCATAAATACCTATAACTATCATTAGACTACAAACTGAAGAGAGAGTTAGAGTCTAGCTAAATGCAACCTCTTTACTCATATCTAAGTATTCCATGTGACAACAAGAATAGAGTGTATCAAATTTTTTTAATTGAAATTTCTTTTCTACTGTAGAAAAACACATCATCCATTGGCAGCTATTAAACAACATCGAGAGCAACTGATCTTATACTTGTATTGAACTAGGAACGACGTAAAGACCTTTGTTTTGCTCATTCACTTCGAATACAAAATAGAAGTATTTGATTTTATTTCTAATCGGTTAAATTCTCTACAATCTTTGATTTAAGCATTGAAAATGTTTTTGTTTTTTGAAAAAATCAAACTCGACTATTAATAGTTAGTGTTACCAAATTTTTCATTTATCAAATTTAAGACATATTCTAAAGCATCTGAGATTAAGCATACATATTATCTAATATTTCATTGACGTATTGGAAAATGAATACTGACAACCAGATGACTATATCGGTATGATGTAACATTTAGTCGATGTTCTTTAAACTAATTTATGTATAAAGACGATACAATATTCTGAGATTGAGTACGGCTGAGTATGAAATATGTATTCAAGGTTTTATATGCGTGTCATTTAACTAAGTTGAACATTTTTTTTTGATACCGTATTGTTAGACTAAATGTGCAAGTGCGTATGTGGCAAATAGCCCATTCAAGTCCATATGTCAGATTATATTTACGGATCACTTGGCTGAGTCACAAATTATCATAATTTATGAGTCTTTTTCTCGACCCAAGCTACTTCTACGAATAGAAAGTAATATGAAAAATGCTATCTAGTCGTATTAACAAATGTAACATAGATAACAGCTGATACACATCAGAAAAGAAAAGATACTTCTTTTTAATATGTGTGATAGTTTTTCAAGAAATAAGGATCAAAGCAAGGCGACATAACCCATTAAATAACACAGTGACATTATGTTTTTTATGATGACAAATGTACTTGTTTACAAAAATGATCTGATAAGTTCTTCAGCTTCGAAAGTAATATTCTTCTTCTCATCTGTTATTTCATTGTCGTAGATTGATATTGACATACGACAATGAGACAAGAAAAACCTGTTTCAATTATTATACATCTGCTATTCAGATTGATTTATTACTTATCTTAATTAACTGGATAGTCTTTCCTATCGATTGTTTACATTGTTTTTTGGATTATAAATTGTTAGCTTTTGTCATATTAGAAATTTTTCTTTTCATAGAGAAAATAGTGCAACAATTGGCTGAACATGAAATAAGATAGACAAAATAAAAATCCACTTGGATTTGATAATCTATCTCAATTTCTAAATATGAATGTCTCACATAACATTATCCACTCGTGTGGGTTCTATTTCTATATCTTCAGGATTCAATCATTCGATTGAAATAGATAGTACGAATGATCATTGTCGATAATCGAACGTATAGATTTTAGAATTCAACAGTGATACGCGAAGAACAATCATGACTTCTGCTATAGTAATAATCGACATGACCTACATTGTTTTTCGGAAAACTAACGAGAAAAACTCGCCAGCTGATACCCTCAGTTTGAGGTTATATTGTTCTCATACGCAGGACTCATAATGTGGATAAAAAATTCCGAGTTATGAATCTTTCAAACTAGAGGCGTTTTTCAATCGATGATATTTAAAATATTCATGTTTTGAAAAACTAATAACTTGGAAAGACTGTGGCAGGAAATTCAGAAATTTTTTATTAACTCTTGACTAGTTAAGGACTGTAGTTGGAGCACGTTTCAGGTGAAAATTTGCAAAATATGATTTGATTGAAAAATTGACTTTCGATTCTTTATCTATGCTATGAGCCTCATGTATGAGCAAAATTTTACCTTAGAACGGAGAGCATCAATAGGTGACGTTCCCTCGTAAGTGAACAATAATTTCTAACTCAATTTTTTCGTGACTATCAACTGTAGACCTCTTAAATTGGTGTGTATGGAGAAGATTTACAAGTGGAACGATATATACGTCATATAACGAAGCTCATGATTCTTTCGAGATACACAAGTAGAGAAAAATAATTACTATAGAGAATTAAAAACCTATTAGACATTCTCCATATATTTGTAACTATATGGAAAACCATAAAGTTTTTACCTTGAGTATATCAAAGTCTCGCTGAACGAATAGGGTAACAAAGTGCACTGTCAGTGACACTAAAAGATGCATTCTACTAATGTAAAATGTCACGGTACTACAATAGACGTCATTCATTTTTCGTTATTGCGTGAATCTATTTGGCTAAATCAAATACTGTGACAAGGAAAACATTATTCCCGGCTGCTATTTACTAACATTTGAATATTGAGCACAACTACGTAGTCGATATTGGTTGGAGCTTTACTGAAGTAACATCTAGTTAGTTTCCATGACAGATCGAAAAAAAACTGACACTAGATCAGATACGAAGACAAAAGGTTGATGTCCCTTGCGTGGGTTAATATGAAGAATATATTCTGGAATCTTGTTCTCTTCGAGCTAATTACAGACTTTTCTTAGTCTGTCATATTTGACACTGAGTAATACAAAGAAACAAATATGTAAAAATAGAAATATTGATTTTGATAGTTCCTTAATTCTCATGTTGAACAGAACTATTTTTTATATTAATATAAATTGATGAAAAGGAAAAAACGAGAAATCATTCGATCAAAATATAGTTTATCAGAATTATCATTTACAACATTTGGATCACATGTTTAACATAATATACGAAAAGGAAGAATATGAGCTAAGAAAAAAACAGAACAGTTCTGTTATTCTGTATATTCTGTCAAATTAGTCAGTTAAATAGACAAGAAATATCAATTACTATAATTTACAAAAGATTACGCTTTCTTAGTATATTCATCAAGTTCCTATGTCGCACAATTGTTACACCACGTATTATGTGACTTCTTCATTAATTCTGAACTAGAAAATTGATAGTTTATTTTAATAAAGCGAAGTAATGAAACGTCGAATATGATATTTCTAAGTGAAATTATTAAAAAAAATGATATCTACATGTATATGTCTCATGATTTCTGCTGATGCTTTATATTGTCAAAGAAATTTAACTATAAAATTTGTTCTGACATGAACAATCGCAGAACTTAAACGTACTCTTTTGATTATTAAGTAAAGTTATCTCTAAATTTGCCAACAAATAACATCGTTTAATCATGTGCACTATTTCAATCAATATGTGTTCGTCGACATCATTTGTCAATACAATATATATCGTTTTTAGACAGTCTAGCTAAGAATTGATTATTGTAAGAAATCTATCTTGTTCGGAGTACATGACAGTCTTTTCAACAAAGATAAATAAACTGTTATGTTGGTGCATCATATTTAAATCTTTTATGAAAAATTTATTTTTAACTGGAGAATCTTTACACTGTACATTAAATATTTCTATGAATATATACATATGAACGAATTATTCTTATATCCAGGTTTCATGAAAAGTAAGCTAATCCATTTGTCCGATTAAGATTTTCGCTTGAAGTTTCCTTCTCTAGAGGCATCGACCAGTAGATTAAATATGTGATAGAATTAGTTCACGCGACAGATGTTCTGTCATAACGCCTATTTCATAATGTGTTATCATTAGTTGATTAGCATAAGATATTCTCAACGATGTATACACTCTCCTTTTTTCCTAGTATATAATTCAATCCAATATCATAAAACTATGAAACAATATCATCATATTTGTTTTCTTTTCTTTGAATAAAACTATTGTCGGTGTAAGAAAATTTTCTAGACGAAAATCGTTGAACAAAAACATACAGATACATCTGTATTAATGTAATTCATTGTCACCATAAATTTTTTAAATTATTAATTAAATAGTAAATTTTCAAACAAGTATTATTTCTATAAGGAGATGTATTTTGTTAATCAGCTAAATCATGCCACACCTACAAGCAAATACTTCCCCTCTCTCTACTCTCTCATTTGACAACCTTATTTAGTATTCTAATATATTGTATCCATTAGCAATGTCAATCTTGTTCGGTTTAAAGAAAAAATCTTCTTGTTTCAAGGAATATGTGGGATGGAAGAATTCTGTAATATTACTCGTCACTGTTATATAATTACACAAAACTCTAAGAGACATCAATATGGATAAATAGGTTTTGCATTCTTCTAGATAGAAAATATGCCAATCATATGTAGTTTTATCCTTTTATCACTTTGTATAATTAGACAACAATGATGAATATCCATAATGCAATCAACATTCGTTCTCACCAAGGCAAAAATATCGCTTCCTTTTCTCTTTTCCATCCTACACTAAATATATGTGTTTACATGTCAAGTCTATCACACAATTACTTAAACCATATAAATATATGAATGTCTTGCATAGTATCATATCATATGAAAAAATATCTAAAAAATAACCACACAGTGAGTACAAAAAAAAACAACATATCTAACGAAATACAACATAGAAACAGACAGGATTAGTTTTTTAAAACTTTGTTTATACGCTCTTGTAATTTTTCACGTTTACTTATTTCTAAAACAAGATAAGAAAAAGAAACACAATCGAGAACTTTATTTAATTCACGAAAAACATACCAAATACGTTCATAAACATATTAGTAATAGGCATGAATCGTAGTAAATCATAGATGTTTGTTTGTGTTTCATTGGCTACATCCGATACGATACCTCGTAATTCGTTCAGTTCTTTTTCGAGTAAATCATTTTTAAATATGATCTCTCTCATTGTTTTCATATTTTCACAATCGAATCTCTCTAGAAATTAAGAAATACAGCAAAAGTCATGTAATTCGATGAGAAATATCTTCTCTCTCCCTCTACCTGGACAAAAATATTCAATAAATTTATTTAAATGCTGATAAACAACTTGTTTTCTTTCAAAAATCATATCATTCAATGCTTTATATTGCATATACTTTGTACTACCAAATGACAAATCATTCAAATTTTCTTCTTGTCTAATATCGATAAAAAGAATTCGATTCTCGAAATAATCAAGTATATCATTATATCTATTATTACGTCGAAGTTCATCTAATAAGCGTTGACGTTCAGGAGAATTTAACGTGTTTACTTCATCTATATCGGAACGAGTATAGAATGTAATTAATAAACATGAATTATCATAAGCTTTTTTTGTTAAGACGGTCTCTATTGTATACGAAACAGAAAAATATTAAT
Source organism: Rotaria macrura (assembly GCA_900239685.1). NCBI lineage: Eukaryota > Metazoa > Rotifera > Eurotatoria > Philodinida > Philodinidae > Rotaria > Rotaria macrura. The sequence goes on along the minus strand of OENT01000071.1, from coordinate 133,667 downwards.
TCAAATTTTATCAATGTAAGTTATTTTTTACCATATACTTCTGAAAATAGATTTGCTTCATCAGAAGTAAATACATCCATACGAATACAGTAGAAAACTAAATATATTTCAAACTTGATCGAGATTTACAATAGGAAACGAAACATACTTATATCAACACCATTTCGAATTTCTTTGAGAAATAGAACAACTTTAAGTTTATGTTCATTTTCATCTTGTGTATCACGAAAACCAATGCTATCGATATAAGTTACATTATGAATTGTTTTACAAAAAAAGTTCTTCGTTCTTGACGATACAGAATTACCCAATGGTTGATTCGAATTAGCAAGTAAATTAAATAGACTTGTTTTGCCTTCGTAAAATAAAAATGAGCAATCAATAAATAAGATCACATGACTAGGGTTAACTGACCTGATCCAGTTCGACCGAGAAAAACAACCACCTTACTATCATTAAAATCGTATTGACTATCATGCATTGCTATAACTTTGTCTTTGTCTGAATTGATCACGATTTACAAAAAGAATTAGTCTAGGAAATAAAAATAATCGCGTTAAGCTTCCATGAAATCTTTGATACATATATATATAGAGAGAGAGAGAACGGACTACTTAGTAATAGCACGTAAGCATTGATTCGCACACTAGTATATATACATATCATTTTTTTTATTCCTTTATTTTCTATCCAATATCGATCATGGAGAAGATCCATATGATTACGATTCGTTCGTTCTATTTGACACTATAGATAAAACATCTAGTTACCCATGAAGTCGATAAATATTGTTAAAAGATACTCCATTTTTAAATATATGAATCGTACACTAGTCGGATGACATCATGCTTAGTTTTACAGAACAATCAAACTAATATCTTGTATACGATGTTTTTACTAAATAAATAATTCATTAAACCGGTGAATATATTAATTTTCTTTCAAAGATTCTCATTTCCTTTTGTTAATCAAATGCATGTTTGCATATAATAAACGATGATATACAATAGAGGAGAAAAAAAAAGAACATCTATGATTTTAATCAAACATCACACAGCTTGCTGTTTTAGGTTCGTGAATATTAAGATTAATTCATGTAGTTTTTCTAAGCTAGAAAGTCGAATAAGTAAAAGTAACATAGTTTTATTTAACTTTGTTGTTATTGAGTCTTGTATTATGTATACATTAAACGATATTCGAGAACATAAAGAGCTAACAAATACTATTGTAGAATAATTATAAAAAATTTGAATACGTTAGTTTCAAAAATGCAAATGATGTCTGTATGTTGACTGTACATGTTCGAACGACTTGTTTTGTTGAACATCGCCAAAAACAAAAGAGGAAAAAAAATAAAAAGTAAAATTATGAAATTTTGCACTTGCCAATTTCATTTCATCATGTATCATTTACTTATGTCCATCTATCTTTCGTACGTTCATCAAAAATAGTATTTCTTATGTCGAGAGCAAAATAAACAAAGTCCTTATCTTTCCAACGGTAAGAAAACAACATTCATCAACTAAATCCATGTAAATGCTACTAATAAACCAATTAGAGATCTTAACTAATAAAAAATACGATTCTTCATTTTTAAATCAGGTCTAATCGTGCAACTTTCTTAAAGTCGAATTATCTAACAAGAGACAGATCTTCTTGGTTAATTTATTTGTGTCTTCAAATAAAACATTAGGTCTATAGATTCTTAACATATCGGTAATCGTATTCTTCTACCCTGCTGTCTTACATCGAGGTAATCATGTGAGGATTCCTAAAATTCTAGAAAAATGTTTTTCTTTGTATTTTGAAATTGTTGTTATTTGTTCTGTTTTCATCGTTCAAGAAAAGAATATTGTTGTCAACGGTTTCAAAAATTAACGAAAAACAGAAGAATTCATCGAAAATAAAAACAGCTTGAAGCACTTTCATTGAAAGAATAAAATTGATAATAACTTTGTAATATGTATAGTAGAATCTTAAAACATGAAAATAAAAATTGATCAAATCTTTTCTTCTCCTATGAAAGAATATGAACGAATTCGTATTTAACTTTGACGTTGATTAGTAGTCATGAATATATATATATATCATTTCTTTATTATTTTATTTTAGTTTATTTTCAATTAAATTATATTATTGTTAGAGCGAATATCAAAACGAAAACTATTGATCATGTGTCGTTGGATAATACTGCTTGCTTTTTTATGCATTTTATTTATTCAATTTAATCAAAAACAAGTTGCTTGTTCCTATCTACCATCTTATGACGATACCGAAGAAAATCCGTTTGCATCCGAATCAGCATCATCACCATTATCAAATTCGTGGTATAATAAACTTCATGATATCAATCAAAATGAACAAAAGGAATACATTGATCATTTATGGAAACGCGTTGCATCAGAATTAGCATCACATAGGCAAAGGCGACGCTTTGGTAATACTCGTTATGGTCGTAGTTTACCTTCAAAATGGAAATGATGAAAAACCACTATACTGATTCTATTTTATTAGATGTCATGTAATTTCATTATAATGATTAAAAGAAATCAATAAGAATGAAACAGTGTTTATAGGCATATATACACATAGATATAAAGATATATATATATATATATAATCATCTTTATGCATTGAGCAATGCCAGACGCATTCACTTGTCATTGACAAGTCGATTTGTCTATCTATTTATCTATTGATAAGACATATATATATACAAAGGAAAAATTTTATGGTTATTGAAGGTATACGAATAGAATGAGAGAAAAGATATCATCAAGGGCTCTCACTACCTAGTGATAGATTCAATCAGCAGTAGCACATCAATCTTATAAACTAATATGTCTAATTGTTCAAATCAAACGAAAGAAAACAAAAGAGAGAAAAGAAGATTGAACATATAATCTGACATCTGATAATCATTCAGTTAAATCTTAAAACAGAAACAAAAAAAAGAATATGATACTAAAAATATGCAATTTTCGAAATTATTATCAGATTTAAATTCTAATTGATAACAAGACAGGAAAAGCCTTTATTTGAACAGCCGTCTGACGGCATACTTAACTATCATTGTGATGTATTTATTATCTTGCCCGGAAAACAACACATTAGTGCGTTCAATTGACAAGATAATTCAACGTTTTATTACAAGATAAATACAAAAGTCAAGTTCAAGAATATTGACCTTCTTTTTTCTCTCTTTCTTTTCAAATCAACAATTTCGTTCTCTAGTTAGTGATGAAGGTTTTTTTTGTCTGTTTTGTTCTTGTTTATATCTTTTTCTCTGATATGGTCTATGTATAAAGAAATATCGACGCATAGGATGTGTGTGTGTGTCTGGTCAATGTTTTGTTGATTTATTTAAATAATAGAATAGGAAAAAGGCGAGATTTATGCATCACTTTGATTAATTCAAATCACGATCTTTTGCCTATCAATCTCGTCATAGACGAAAAAGTGAGAAAAGAATAATTAGAGAATAGGCGATTATTAGATGATGAACAATTCATAAGTGCACACACACACATGCATACAATGTCATCTGGAATCATGCATTTGTCTCATATATGCTCAACAGAGCACAAATCGTTCATTACAATAGAAGGTTCTTTTTATTTTTCTTCAATAATTAATTGAGAAAGAGATTTAAGTAAATGTTTACTATCAATTATCTTTTTTTTTCTGCAAACAGTCGATAAAAAAAAAAGAAATAATTGTAAGATTAAATTAAGCAAGATATCGTAGAATTTTTTTAATTCTTGCATCATCATTCTTCTTAGAGTTGATCATTTCTTTTTCACCACAGGCGGTATTGTTCATTGATTCGTTCGAATAACATTTATGTATATATGCACATCAAGTCTAATCAAGTGTATGTGCACAGCAGCCATCATTACATCTTATCGATAGAAGAGAGAGAGAGAGAGGGAGCAAGAGAGAACATGAAGAAATATGCAAAAGAATGTTAGCTATCATTTGTATTGAACCGTCGCGTCAAGTGTGGGCGTGTGAGGAATTGTACGGATGCTTCTGCTGCCATCGAGACACATGATCATCATCATTATTTTAGATTGTTGTTATGTGTACGCGTGTCAGACATTGATGATCAAGAGTAACAAAAAAAAAAGAAGGAAAGAAAGAAATACATGAGGTATTCGTTTGAAAATACCGCTTTTGTCTAGTCATTATATCTACAAAGAATACTTTTCTTCGTTTTCTTGGATATCAGTAAGTGACAAACAACGTTTTCTGCTAATGAACAATCTTTCTCATGCTACTACACACGTATGTATAGGCGATTTACTACTATTCAGGGACACTTATTCTATTGAACTTTTAAATGTCTATATGTATATAAATGGCATTGTAAAAGATAATAATTCTCTTTCGTCCTATTGTTGTACAATGCATGAATATTGTGAGTTGAGTCGTTTATTCATGAGAAATGATGTGTGAAAGAAAATTTTCTATAGAGTGAAATTTGCTCACGTCGATGTAGAATGAACGATTGGATGGCAGACATTTTTGCCTATACGTGTAATGCGTGTGTGTGTGTGTCTGCAAGGTGTGACTCTTGTATGAAACACAAATAATGAGTATGCTTGTCTTATTTTAGTATAGACTTTCACGACGAGGCTAAAGAATCGCCATCGGCTATCCTTGTCTGAACTCTCAATCTCTCTTTCTTTATTTTTTCTTTTTCTCAATCGACCACGGATCATGATGCAAGTAAGCGCCTGTTGTTACTGTCAATTGTACGTCTAGAACATCAAAACAGTCGAATACAGTTCTATTATATCTCATCCAGGTGAGTAACACACAAACTCAATGATGTATTGATTTACTATTTTATTTTAATTCACTTTCATATTACATTGTCTTTAGATTAGTTAACATGTTCAATAGTTGTCCGGGATATTTAGACGAATCAGGTACTAAGATGGTATTTAAAATAATAAAACTTATTTAAGAATATTTCTAGGTGTTTGGAATAATGGTTTCAGCTGTCAGCCAGTCAATAATCGAGTTCGCATTTGTTGTGGCCCAGAAAATCGACGAGAATGCTGTTTTGTTGATCAACTTACTCATCGATCCGAGTTGTCTACTGATGCGGAGCTTTCATCAATCAATAAACATGACACTAATGTGGGTATAACACCTTCTTCTTATACATTTATTCTTATTGCTATTGGACTTACCTTGGTTCTGCTTATCATATTACTTATAACATTTATCTATATTATTCGTCGAAAATTGAAAGGATCATCGTCATCGTCATCGTCATCTTCATGTTCGTCAGATACAACTTCAATCAATAAACATTGTCGTCGTTTGTCATTGACAGTCGCTAATTCATCGAAAAGTAGTGCGAGTAGTCCTGTTCCAAGTACATACGTAGATTATTGGTCACGCACGATTATTTCACCATCTGACTGGACACTTACTAAGCCCTATAGTTCGTTTATAGGAGTACCACATAATAACAATCTTAATTACTATATTGACTAGTAATAATTAATTATATTTATACAGTTTCTTATGTTTTGTTTTTGATTTTTACATTTGTATGGTTAAGTCAATATGAAAAAAAGAATATTTAATGAATTCATCCCTTTCTTCCTTTTCCTTTGTTTGTTGTATTGCAATAAAATTTTAATAAAATAATGCTCGCATATGACAAATCGATAAAAGTATGAAAATACAAAGTTTCGATCAGTCCTAGATTATGTATCTAATTATAACTGTAAACATGTGTACATATAGGCCGAGCGCGTGGGAAGTAGAGCTAACTTCTGTTTTTTGAAATTTCCCTATGAAACGTCTCCTTCCTCCTTCTTTAGTTTAGAAATTGAACTTCATAGAGTTCTAATTTTGGCAGTTTTCCATGCCGAAAATCTTCTGCGTTCACTTCCATTGCGTTGGAAGAGAAGAGCGTAAAAGCTTGACAGACCAACAAGAGTAGAAGTTGAAAGACAAAAGAACAGTGGATTTTAATGATTTGGTGGCAAAACATCGAAAGAGTGAAATCTCGAAAATATTGAATATTGAGTCGGAGTATCGGAAATGCTTCAATACTGCATCTTGTATCAGTCGCTTAAAAAAAAAGAATGTAAGAAGATTTAGATTTTTGTTTCGTTGAGTAGATGCAAAGGGACAAAAAATAGATGGGGGGGGGGGGCTTCATGTCTAAATGAAATGGTAATTATCAAGTCGTACATGGTCACTTCTCCCGTTGAAGATACCTCCTCTCCAACGGGAGTAGTGCTGACATATTCAAAATTTTCGATACGTGGCATAGCTCATTCCAGTACAGTGAAAAAATTGCTAGATGGAATCGGCACACAATGATGAATGTGTTCTTTACATCTTTCGCGATTTAGAGTGATAGACGTTGCACATAGTCTTGAACATCAATTGCTGCATTATAGAATCAAATTGAAAGTGTTGGAAGTCGGTCTTACATTAGGCACACTTTTGAGTGTGAACGTAGGTACTGCTGGATTGTAAGTATGGGTACGTGGATGTGGCTATCGGTGTGCATGAAAGTGAATAGAAGGTCCTTACCAACACGTAAGCGTAAGTCACACGAGAAAGAATAGACTATGTGTCTCGATCATACATTTTCCGAATAAAAACAAAACAAATTTCGAGATTATGCTATTCAAGATATTTTGTTTCGATGTTTTGCAACTTTAACCATTTGAATGAATGTATGTCTTGATAATGATAGAGAGAGAGAGAGCAGAATGAATGAGGTAACCAAATACGATGAAAACACATCATTATTGAAATGTTTGGCGTGAACAATGAACGAAAGAAAATTAAACATCTATGCATGCAACAAGCATTAAGATATGATCCATGACCACGAGGAAAAAAGCAAAAATGTTATGCTTTAATGCACTCCCGAAGTATATGTAGATTTACAGAAAGAAAAATTTCCAAAGCTTCTATCAACACAATAACTATACACAGCAAAGCAAGCCAAACATTGTTAGAAGCACTCGAAATTTCCCATATTTCAGAAATTTCGGTGAATGCGAAATTACGGAAATTTCCAATATTATATAATTTTGGGGAGTATCCAACAATTCAGAACACAAACGCTTGGAATTTCATTTTTTTAGCAGTCAGAACACTTCAGGTACATTCGAGCTATCTCATAACTATTCTTCAGAACTTTAAAGCTATTTCATATTTATCAACCTATGTTACGGAATATTAGCGGAAACCCCGCCTGTCTAAAGACTATCTGACAATAAAGCCTAAATACTTCTTTGGACTTCAAAAGTGAAGTAAAACGAAGCCTTGGACTATATTTTCAGGTAGACATGCACAGACTTAAGCTTCCGCTAGTATACTACAATTGGACTTGAAATAGGTTAAAAGCTCTGGAAATTAATTATGGCACAGTCAGCAGGTACAGCGAGTACGCTGAAGTATTACAACTTTGTTTGTTCCTCCATGCGTCACCACATTCCTTCGCATCCTAGGAAGTTATTTAAACCTCTAAGAAAGATACCGACATTTGTATATTGGAAAAGAGCGACACATTTGCCTTTTTTTTCTAATAAAAATAAATAAAAAACAGAGATGAATCATATTTATATTCACATTTTTCACAGGTCGTAATTGTGATTGGTAAAAAAAATAATACACGTAAAGGAACTATTTTCTTCAGTCAGTCAAGTTTTAAATAATCTGGTAGGTTAAAATAAATTATTGAACACTTAAATAGAGATGGAACCTTCGTATAATTGCTAACAATGCCAAATAAAACACCTTATGAAATATTGGGAGTTTCAGACAAAATTAATTTTCCTCAATTGCGTTTATGTTATCGTCAAATAATTCAAGATCATAAACAAAATAAAATTTCAGCTGATGAGTTTCGATGTAAAGTTCGTGCGTATGAAACATTATCTGATTTCGATAAACGTAAGAAGTATGATTCTTCAAAAGAATGGATCACTGACCTACCATTTATTCAATATACTCCACAGCAACTAGCTGGCGAACCTGCTTTAATACATATTCTAAAGGATCGAATACGTCATGCTAGTTTGAAAAAAATTAATTCTCAAGATCCAGTGACGGGTCAAACAATGCTTTATTGTGCAGCACGTTCCGGTAATCTAGCAGCAGTACAATTTCTAACTGAACAAGGTGCTGAACCTGACTTACCACAACGTACGAAAAGTACTGCTCTACATGCTGCTTCTTTTTTTGGACATGCTGATGTTGTTCGTTGTCTTTTGGAGAGTGGAGCCAATCATCAAATATTAAATATTGGAAATACAACAGCAGAAGATGAAGCTTGTAATAAAGATGTGCAGCAAGCTTTTATTGAACTAAAACAGTTGCCATACATCAGAACTGCTGCCAATGATATTGAGTGGTTTTCAACGAATACATTAGAACAACATATTGATGAAGAATACTATTCACAACGTCAAACATTACTACATTGTGCTAGTAAAAAAGGTTATTTTGATCATGTACGTTTCTTTGTTGAAACATTGTCAGCTAATATGGATATTGTTGATATCAATGGAAATACTGCTTTACATCTAGCTGTCTATGGTGGCCATGCTGTCATTGTTAATTATCTTCTTCAACGAGGCTGTAATTCAACGCTTTGTAATCGATGGGGTTTAATTGCTGAAAATGAAGATGGCAAACATGACAATAAGATTGCTGATATTTTTCAATCTATGCGTAGTCAAGATATGTTTGAAATGGCACGCAAAGGTATATATTGGTGGTTTCAATACTATTTTTCTGATAGGGCACCAAATCTCATTGATTCCAAAGGTTTAAGTTTATTGCATCATGCTTGTCATCATGGACAGTATACTGTTGTTAAATGGTTGTTGGAGCATAAAGCTGACATTAATATTCGAATGAAAGAAACTCCTAAGAATACTCCATTACACGTAGCAAAATATTATGGTCATCTAAAAGTTGTTGAGCTTCTACTCGAATATGGTGCCAATGTAAATATTAAAAATGATTATCAAGCAACTATTTTTGAATATACATTTTCTGAAGAACTAGACGACGATCTAACAAAAACTATCGATGATGTTTTACTAAAATATCGAAAGAATCTTAAACATCATAAATTACTCGACGTTCACATATATTTAGATGAAGATAAGGATGATAGCCCTAAATTTACAATTCAATGTCATCATGCAACTAATTATGAGGATCTATTATATGAATTGTCAAATTTCTTGAGCGATGATAATATTTATTTTTCCATTGCTCAACGTCAATTACATTTTGAGACAAGTGATACAACTATTCTATCTGCCGTATGCCGCACACGTTTCATAGATTCAAAATATATCAATACACCAATTAGTCTTACTCTACATAGACAACCACCGGATGAAAATAATTATTATCAATATATTCGTCAAGATCCTAAATTTGATTTTCGCTCATTTTATAAGTACTTTATAACGCAAGCAAGCGTCAATACTTTTCAATTGCAGCCTTCAGTAGATGTGCAAACAATCAATGCTCATAATATAGCATTTACATTTGCTCAATATTCTATTAAAGATGAAATTGAATTCGAAGTCAGAACACTTGTTTTAACTGATACCGGAAAATTTAATTTACCCGGTTGCATGTGTTTGTTCGAAACAACTCTCTATGAAAATACTCACAAACTTCTTGAACTACCTGTTGTATCTATGGCTAATGAGCCTAATGCTCGTATGTATACATTGGCTATATCAACTCCTTATTGGTTTAGTTGTGATACACGTCAAGCACGTCTTCCCATGCTCGATGGTATACATATGTTCGTACAATATGTTAGCATTATTCCAACTATGCTTACGTTACCTGTAGATATGTTTATAGAAAATGTATTTGAAAAACCATTGATTTCACGAGAACAACCTGTCGCATGTTCTTGTTTAATTTTGAAAGAATATGATGTAAATAACTTTCCCGAGATAGTTTATCATGGAACAAATATTTCAGTCATTCAATCGATTCTTTTCGATGGATTGACCAAACCTGATACAGTACTTAGCAATGGAAAACGTGTTATTCGTCCAAAGAATCATATTCGACGAGGTTGTCAAGCTTACGATATAGCTGATTTTGCCAATGCTATATTTGTTAGTCCTAGTGTACATTATAGTTGTGATCCAACGTATGCTGTGCCATTTGTGTATGATAATCAACAATTACTACCCGTTCTTGAATGTAGTGTCAAGCAAAATAGTTATACCTCATTTCCATGTACCGTACCACGATACATTGCACATATAGATGATAACATTGAAACCATAGAGTGGCGTATTTTGGACCCGAAAAACATCGTCATCAATGCTCTACTATTCATTCCTACGACCGAATCACTTGAAAACTCTATGCAAGAACGAATAAATAAACTGATTTCAAAAGCAAGTGTTAAATAAATAAATCAATAGTTCTCTATTGCCATGTTTTCTTATTTTTATGTTAAATAATTAAGATTTCGTTATTAAAAAGAATTAGCCTTTGGTATAAACGACGACATAGTAGAGTATAACTATCGATACTGATACAAAGCAAATGCTTTCAACCAAGTTTTTGTTTATAATATCGATTTTTGAAAAACTCATTAGAAGTACATTCAAGTTCTCGACTGAGTATTGTATATATTTAAAAGATTTTCACTAAGATTTCTGATAAGAAAAATTTTGTTGCATCAAAATTTTCAATAATAAAAGCACATATTCTACGAAGTCGATTCCATCAGACAAACAATGCATATTAAAAATTTTATTCATTTAAGTTTTCAACCATTCATTAATTTTATGTTAGATGTAGTTAAATTATTATTTTCTTCTTGTAAAATTCAATTACAAAACAAGAATTGCGAAGTTTATTTTGATAAAACCATCTGCTTCAAATATTACATTGAGTATTTAAATATTATCGATAGTTTTTGCAAATCGAAATATTCAAAAATGAGTCGCGTGTAATCCATCATATGAAACAGAACATGAAAAGAAGTCAATCCATGAATGTCTAAACTTACCAAGAATCATTGAAAACAAAAACAGTATTGGTAATCTCTTAATCACACATCAATTAATATGTATACAAATACACAAACAAGTATGCAAAAATGTTCTGTTCCTCGTGCAGATCAATATCAACTAAACTATCAACGTATCAAGTTAACTTGACGAAAAGTCTGTGGAAGTTTATAATAACTAAAATATAATCGATGCATTTCATCTAACATTTGAGTCTCTGATATTCATAGTATTGATTAGATTATAATGAGAAACATTTCAACATTAAAAATCTCAAGTTATAAATAATGCTAACGTTGGAATCACATTCAGCAGATTTTGTTCGTCTCACGTGTCCATTCATTGTCACTGGTCGAATTTCACAGATGAGAACTTGATGGAAGAATATCTCACAACAGTATTAATAATTCTACTTGAGACTCTGGCAAGTATTTCGCACGAGTCAGAACTTCAATAGTTATGACTACTAGAGAAATTTTATTCTATTGGTATGTCAATATTTGTTATTGACTCTAGAAGTTGTGCCTCAAACGTGCAGACGACCGTCAGAATAGATTTTTCCACGTGTGGAGTGGATACTTCTCTCAAGTATGATAATGCATTCAACGGCGATTCGTATTCAAAAGGAGTTACAATCCTTGTTTTTCAAGGCTTTTCTTGTTTAGAATTACTTTCGACCTACGACGAGCTGGTACATAAACAAGGATTTTCAAGTTTTAGTTTCAATTAGTTCTTGAGAAATTCTGTATTAGAAATAATTCTTTTAACTTTTCTTTTAAAGATGTTCTTACTAGTTCGTTAATTGCTCGTGGTACATTTCGAATAATAAATAATTTATTAATAATCTAGACTTCATCTAACCTTTAAGATGTTTAAATGATTTCCTTATCTATTCGTCTATTTTTACAGAGAACGGTATTTATTTGATCATTCGTATAATTATATGATAGCCATTCTAGTTGAATTTTGTCGAATATAAAATCTTATCGTCGACTGAATTTAAGGCAAGAAAATATGAGTCGATATTCTTCGCAGAAACGAACGTATGTCACTATGATGATACGCATCAAATAAAAATTGTTATTTCATTAGAAAAATAGATAAAAAGAGAATATTGTGATTTGACACATGTTTTACTGACAACATATCAAATCGAAATGTAAGAAAAGAAGAAGAAGAAAGGAAGTTCTTGTTCTATTTTTGTCATCGGATCCATTCTTTTCTAAATAAATCGTTTAGAATCTATACTATAATCCATCAAAATTGTACAAGTTACTGATGAAATTCGATCAGAAGAAGTACATGTTTGTACATTGATCAGTTGATGTCATTCATGATTCATGAAGTACACATCTATGCTTAGCGGATTTTTCAATATGTAAGAGAGAAGCTATGAAAGTCGATACCTCAATACCAATAGAATATATAAAACTGATAATTTAGAATAGAAAACATGCTGCTTCTTTTCTGAATATATATTAAGTATGGCTTGATTAGATTATTCTTTTGTTTTCAAAAGAGAATCAATCCTATGGACAATAATCGAATGGATAAAATTGAACCCTAATTAATTTTATCAAGAAATATTTTAATAGAAAAAAAGTCAAAAAAGAAAAGATCAATAGAATCTATTACATATTCAATAAGAATTCATTTTTATGTTATCAATCTCATTAATTCGCATTGATATAATTTTCATATTCATTGTAATTTTTTCGTGAAGTTGACTATTTCAATGATTTAAATTATCAAATGTATCTCGTATGAACTGAGCATAAAACATTGATATGTGATGAGTACATGTCTGATTTACAAAAGGTTTTTAATCGAAGATTTGTAGCAAATTTTATGATTGATGTAACACGTGTACAACTGATTTGGTATATTTTTAACTCAATATATTTTATTACTCATTGTCTGCAGATTCGCACTAAGAAAGAAAGAGCCACATGTATGTTTCAGTTTTTTATTGGTTCTGACGATATTGCGTGAATGTAAACAGTGATATAAAAATTGTACTACTTTCAGAAACATCATAGGTATTATATAGATCATTCTTGTTAAAGTCATTGTATTGTTTTAACAGTGGAGATCGTCAATGATTACATACTTCTCGTTTATTCTCCGACGCATTTTTAAATTTTTCTTCAAACATGAAATGAATGCATTTAACTATTTGAAATTAAACAAGTATGTTCTAATGATCGTAGTCGTGATCTTAAGTTCATCTGGAAATATGGAATATGCATGCCGAGAATAACAGCACATGTGTATAAAAAAAACTTAAACTCTTTTTTTCTCTGATCTATGAAGAGATTATTTCAAATGGGAGAATATTATTCGATCTGAAATCAGTAGAGAACTTCTGTACAATAAGTATCAAACAATTATAAGATTTGAAAATAAAGAAAATTTTCATATCAAAACTTAATACTTAACTTCTTTTACTAAGTGTCTTCATGTAATTTTTAAAAAATAACAAGCAAAATTTCTCCATGGTAAGTCCTGAAAATTTACGGGATTTTGAAATTAGCTTTTGATATTCATTATCACCCGATCTTATTACAAAAAATATGAATGAATATTGTGAAAAAATCTACTTTCGTTAGTTCGTGAAATAAAATTTCTTGTATTTTTTTTCTCTATAACTGATTGTCAAAAAAAAAGATGAAAATATTCTTCTATACAATCTATAACACTCACAACATTAGTGGTGTTCGTTTGCTGATACGGTTCTTAGAACATTTGTCAACATGTATGAATCAACTTAGTTCTTATTTTCATACTTACCGTTTGAGTAATAGATAGAGTAGATTGAAATTGAAATAAATGATAACATCATTAATCTGATAATAAATTATGACTTAAGTATTGACGGCATTAAATAAGTAAATACAAGTTGTTTCCTTTTAATATTTGTCATTCTTGATTCTACTCAAAGCTCTGTCTTCTGATTTTAAGTATGTCGATCTTGTTGTTCTTAATAAAATTATTTTTTACTTAATAAATATATCTTCCAATCATCAAAAAACAAGAGATTCAATTCAACTATATATATTTCGCTCTTCTTATGTTTCAAGTGAATACTAGTTATTAATATTAAATTTTGTTTAGCTATTAAGGGGTAGATCATCAAGATGGTAGTCAAATTTATTAAACGATAAACGCTTAGAGTTTTAAATCACATTCAGATTAATCTAATGCCTTGAATGAAATGATTATTATCAATACATACCGATAAATAAAATTTTCATTACATCTATCACTACTACACACGTATACTTAAAATATTCAAGTCTAGAATAGTAAGTTTTCTATAGTTAGCATATTTTAAAAGATTATGCAAAACTAGAGCAAACTCTGATGATTTATCAGAGTACAACATCTAATGCTATGAAGAATATTTATTATACGTCAAAAATCTGATTCGAAAAACAACATGCATTAATTACATTCTTCAAAGAAAAATGCTAATTTCAAATCAATATTCAATGATATGCACATATAGAGTTCTTGATGATCATCAATGTTAAAAATCAGTAATTTGATCTGTTAGGAAATTCAATTTATTTGAATAAATATTTTTTTGTATTTAGTTTCTTTTTTTGAATGAAATTCAATGCAATGTTAATGAGAATTTTATAAATGTTTGCATTGATTTATTTTCTCGCTTCGTCTGTATTAAACTTAAATTTAAATTCATGATGTTTGTTGTTCTATGCATATGTGATTACATCAAACATTTTCTTTTCTCGGATGTCTTTGAAATACAAATAACATTAACAAAAAACACATGAAGGTCATCTTCGAATATTTATTCTGTTGTTAGATGTAATAAAAAGGTAAGGAGAAAAAAAATGTATGGCGAAGTATATAGTGCAGTCAATTCTCTCGGCATCATTGTTGTTATTTGACCTACAGCAGAAATGCCTTTTTATAAATGAAAAAAAAACAGGAAAGAAACAAGCAGAACGAAACAAGATAGAGAAAAAAGAAACTATATGTATTCTTTTTTGCTATTGTTAATCTGATTATACGAAAAACGAATACAATCATGTCTGATACCATCTGCCAGTATAATAAACTACATGGAACCTTTAGTCGACGAGAAATACGGTAGACTAAAGTCTTGATTTTTTGAAAAACATATTTACTAATTACTTGTTCGTTCATACAGAATGTTGGCACACGCATTGGCAGTAAGTTTCATCGAAATTCAAGAATTATGTCAATATGAAAGCATCTCTTTTATAGTTACCAGAAGAACGTCTGGATAAAAGATTGGATAGACTTGGAATAGGAGAAACTATTCGAACTTCAGTAAGATTTATTAAATAATCAATATTAGAAAACTTTGCCAACATACGTTGAATTCAATTAAACTTCAATCGAAAGTATTAGAAATTTTATTATACTTCGTTTGTTGATGGATAAAGTATTAGCTGTGCATTAAGAAACGATACTTCACCAAGTGCTACCAAAAATATTAACATGTGATGCTCGCACTAATTTATAAGCCAATCAATTTGCTTTTTCTTCATTGAATTTACACGAAACGTATTTCCCCAAAACGAATCTGAGAAGAAACAAAAGTTAAAAACACTAAGCCCCTCCAAGTAAACAGTCCTTACAACTTCATTATCGAGCAATATCACATTTTCTCTGCAAATTGAGTTCATGCATGATTTCCGAATATGATAGCTAGTTATCTTGTATAGTTTTTGCAAAAGATTCGTTTTGATTAGAATAGTCAAAGACGGATCTAAAAACGTTTCATGCATGAAACTCGACGTAATTGAGAAATATAAAGTTTTCAAGTTACAAGAACCTTTTTAGAAGTGTTTAGTTTTTGACATTTTTTCCTTCGCATATTGGCTTCGAGATTGATGACAGTTTGAAATTTATCCAAAGATGTTTTTTTAATAATACAATATAAATTAATGTTATTTGGATTTTACTTAGTCCATAGAGAAAAATATATCGCTTGACAAATATGTTATTTACAGAATGACTTGTACACACTACACGAAAACTTTTCATCGGTTCTAACTAAGCATAGAAATCTCATTATAAAGTTCGTCTAGGATTAATTTGTTGCCAAAACAATAGTTTGTTTTTGTTGTCCAAAGAAATTTGAGTATCCAATGTTGTTTGAAAAATTTTTCATTGACTGTTTCTGTTTTCGATAGTTAATTAAAACATGATCAACTTCGACGTAGAGAACTACTTCGAAACAAAAAGATTGTGTAGAAAAAATTGACTGAAATATCGAATTGTAACTTCATGTGATGCTATTTTTGTTTGAATCAAATTTTCAAAAAACTTATGTCAACAATAATTTTCAAAGCATACAAATCTGCAGCGCATTGTTGACCTCAATTAATTTTTTCATCATTTCAATCTATAATCTACATACCTTTGTTCAGGTAAACATTATGTTTACCGATTGAAGTGCAAACGACATTCACTAAACCATTGCTACGATACAAAAAAATGTGTATACATATATTTTGCAAGTTTTCCAATATGCCAAACGAAATAAAATTATTCGATATGTTTTTCTGGTGTTTCTTCTCAAGAATTCATTTCGACTTTGAATTCTAGTTTTGAATTTTGTAAAAATCGAGAACATGTCTACTACAATTAAAATGATCAATATATTAATTTCCTTTTTCTTGCCTCAATTAAAATAGTAGTCGATGTAATACGATATTCTATTCAATAACAAAAAACAACAGGGAAAGTTCTCGTTGATTCTAATATGACATGTGACGTATTTGATTTTCATTAGTAATGACAATATTTTTCTTTTACTCGACTATCTCTTAGGAATTACTGAATCTGATTGAAAAAGGTACATTTATCGCTGATTTCACTTATATGTATAATAATCAATGTGGTCAATATAATAGTGTTGTTTTGGCCAAAGGTCTTCAATTAATCGATTCACATTTATTTAGGTAGACATATTCTATATGTATATTTCATAATTATTTGATTGATTAGTTTTAATGATATGTTAAAAGCTCGTCTTGCTTTTAATACGTATGAAATCAGTGTATCAAACAATTATAAGTACAATTTAGGACTTATATACAGAGCGATTAAAGTAATTCGATAGAAAGATCAAAATTCTATTTAAATTTAGTTTTCATTTTAGTTTTGTGATTATCGTATAAGTTTTCTAAAACTTGAAAGACTTTTACAACATTATTCATTCAATACTTCACAATTATTGCATTTATGTGAATTTTTCGATATTTTACTACTTTCTGATCGTGATAATAACAAGGTAGAATCAAAAGAAAAAAAGGTAGACATGAAATTCTTACGTTCTAATTGAATATTGTACCTGTGTTACTGTCGCACATAGGTTATAGATTTAGTCGATCCGAAGCCTTGCGATCAAAAACAAATGGAAGAATTAAATATGAAATATCTTCGTGATGAACGAAATTGGTATTTACAAGAAATTTTTTCAAAACACAAAATTGTTGAAAGTTCAGTATGGCCAGCGAAACTTGCTCATCAACATCAAGTGAGATTAAAAAAAATAAACATATGATGAAATTGACTGATTCTCTCGAAAATGATGAAATAGACTAATTTAGCTTCTCTACGAAAAGCTCAACTACAAAGACATTTATCTGCCAGTAAAACATCATTAAAACAATCGCGAGCTGGTAGTGCTTGCTCGACTCCATCACATATCTTGTTTACAAGTAAAATGACATCAATTTTAACTCTGAAAAATAAATAAATATAGAAATATGACATAGATCATCGTCAATCACGTCCTGTATCAAATTGTTCATACGCATCTTGCACACCATTAGTTACTCGAAGTAGTATGTGTTCCACTTCACAATCCACTCGAGGTACAATGACAGAACACGAAACAAAACCGAATAAAAATCAACTGACTGAAATTATACCATCAAGTGATACAGAGTCGGTTGAAACGAAGAGTATGCAAATAGAATCTAATGATATCATGAATCGTATACAAGAATTGGAAACTCAATCAGCACTAATAGTAAGTACATTGTTTCGGTTTGTTAATGAATCTCTTCATTATATTTATCGATTAGGCAATAAAATATGCTCTATATCGAGAAGATTACATGAAAGAACTTTTGCCGGCTGGTTATAAGAAGCCAGTTATAGTTTCAAGTATGTTTTCATTGAATTAAACCGCCAGAAAGATTTAATTTCAATATCTATATTTCAGAACCTGTCGAACGTCGAATTAGAAAATCGAAATCATTAGTTTATTGGCCACGTCAAGCTACAATGACGTAATAAACTACAATAGTATAGATATGTTTTGTTCTTGTTTTATTAAATTATGTTAAACACATATACATTAATGCAATGGTAAAACCACAAGAAATATTAAACTGATATACTTCCTTGGCGAAAATTTGTTTTTCCAATAAGACAATTAATAAGAACACTTTTGCGCTGTTGTTGATTGATTTCATTAGCTTGTTTAAATATGTTGATCATTTGATTTTCATTTGTTCGATCAAGTCGAATGCCAGTACCACCCAAAGATTCGACAATTTTGTCATAGTTTGAAAACTATTTATACAACAAAGACACATATGTAGATTTGTTCAAAATAGAAAGTAAACGAAACATAACACAACCTATCGTTGTTAACAGGAAATGAACTCTCTCTCTGTTTCGACTTTTGTGAACTCTCGTCTGAAATTATTTGAATCAAATTCGAATTTCGAGAAGAATTTTATTCAATGTAGCACAAACAGTGTAATACAATTAGATCATTGTATTCTTTTTATAATTTTTACGACAAACATGTTAAATATTGATGACAACGAGAAATAATTTTAGAGAAAGTTGAAATCAATGACAATGAACTGATTTACTTTAATAAGTTGAGAATACTTCTTATACTATTAATCCTCAAAAGTTTTCTGTGTCTTTTCTTGTAATCATTGAATGGTAAGTATGAAAAAAGCAAGATTGAACAACATGCGATAGAAATATAACCGTTTCAAAAGTCAAACTACTCCATATGAGACCTAAGTAGATTTTTCTATCTAGATTTTTTTGTCTTGATACCATTAAAACAAGATAATCTTACCTCTAGCGAACATCCAACAATACTGCCTAATAATGGAACTTGATCACGGACAATCTGATTCCAACAAGCATCATTACCAACAATTGATATAATTGGTATCTGAGAAAAAAAATCAAAACAAAAGATATTGAATATTATTAATTGTAAACGAGTACAATTTTTGTATACTTTATGTCGAAAGAATGTATCATACTCCATAATACTGTAACCGAGAGCACCATCACCATAAATAATCCAAATAGATGCTTCAGGTCGAACTAATTTTGCTCCTAAAGCAAATCCTGCGCCAACACCAAGTGTTCCAAATGCACCAGGATCGAGCCAAGTTAAGGGCCCTCGTGGACGAAGCACGTAAGCAGCTGTAGCAACAAAGTCGCCACCATCTCCGATTAAAATCGCATTATCTGGCAACTGATTTTCTAATTCTTGTAGTACATGAACCGGATTCAAATGATCTTGTGTTGGTTCTAATCCTATTTTTCTAAAAACAGAATTGAAAATTTTCATCGTAATGAAACCAAGCGATGGATCTGTAATTACCGATTGATTTCTTCTTTACTATCATCTTTATTTCGAAGAGTATCAATCCACGTGTCAGAACATTTATAGCTTGTCTCCACTAAACGTTTATGTAGTCGTACAATAAAATTAGCTGGATCACCTTTGATTGCTAATGTTGGTTTCCAGAAAACGTCACTATTCTATAAATAAATCAATGGATGTCTTTCTGACGTATCGTTATATCTTACTTGATATAAACTAGATGAATTGCGATTAACAATAATAATTTTTGACTTTCTTGAAAGAACTTTTCCATAACCAAGACGAAAATCACAAACAGCTCCTTGAAAATTAGTATTTTCAAACAAATGCAATGTTTTCAACTTCAAAGTGTATGTCTTTGATGGTGGGTTCTCTCTTCATCTCATTGTAGACAAGGGATAAAAATAGTTAAACGTTACTTTTTATCATTGTCATGTGAAATAAATTAGTCAATAAGAATAATACTGCAAAAAAAGTGTTATGTGTTCACTCTAGTAGTTTCTAGATGAAGTTACATAGGAATATACTACAGGATTCGAATCAAATAGTGAATGATTGAGTTTTGGTCTATAAGCCTTGATTTCTATATCGGTAATGAAAACTTCAACACGATGAGACAAGGATAAATATCAATTATTAAAGTATAACGGAGCCATTCAAAGGAAAAATCAGAATATCTCATTAGAAATCTGTGTTGAATATGTTTTTCATCTCTTCAAATTTGCATCTATGTTACTCCATGAATTTTAACGTCGTCAAATGGGTAGTTTTGAAATACTAACCTATTAAAAGAACAACATCAGCTTCTTTTAATGCATCTTTGCGACAATGTCGAAACTGTATTGAACTATTTCTGCCGAGTAAACCTCTTGCCATGCCACCCAGAAAACATGGAATGTTCATCGACTATATAAAAAAAAATAAAAAATAATGAATTCATACTGTTTTTCAATCTAGTATAACAATAATGTTTTGTGAAAATTCGATCAATGCTTTTCCGAAATGAGTTGAGTATCGGATAAACCTTTCACTATCTCATAATATCTGCTAGAAAAATGCATCTTTTTGTACCAACAAATAGCAATATTGGTTAAAATCTTTTTTTCACATAACTTCGAACTAAAAACATTTCTCGTACTCATAAGAGCATTATCAAATAGAATTGATTCAAAGTGTTGCTCATCAAATGATAGATTAACACAATAATGAATATTACTTCAAGTGCTTCGACAACATCAGTTGTCGATGTTGGCGGTAGAGTAGTTTGACTACCCAGTAAACACACTGGACTTTTAGCCGATCGAACAAGCTCAGCAGCTTTTCGAACTTGAAAAATAAAAATCACGAATAGATATATATTCAATATACTTCAGTCAAATTTTATTTACTCAAATCGTTTTGTGCATATGGTATTTCTGGTGGTATCGGTGTCAATTTTTGTGGACAAAAGGCTCCAGCAAATGTTCCACGTATATATGTAGATAAATAACTAAATAAAATCAGTCAAAATAATTCAATATGCTACAATTTATATAGGTGCGAACAGATTCGCTATTTTATCAGCTAAGGCTTTTGGATTTGGTTTAATGCCAACTTCTTTTGCAACTAGATAAAATGGATATAAAACATCAATCGGAAATTCGACAAACACTGGTCCTTGAAAACAAAAAACAAAGACGAATCATTGATATTACTTGAGCCTATTTAATTGTATAGAATTTTATTCACCTGGTGTTCCCGATTGAGCAATAAAAATAGCTTTACGAAGTAGATGTGGAATCTGACGAACACGTTGTACACTAATTGTATATTTACATATTGATTTAAACACAGACATGTGATCGATGTCTTGCAAAGCACCACGTCCTTTTGACAAATTAGCTGCACAACCACCGATTAATAATAATGGACTTTCAGCCATTTGAGCATTTTTTATAGCTGTTACAGTATTTGTTAAGCCTGAAAAAAAGACTCGGATGAAGAAGAGTGCTAGTAAAATCTAGTTTTCTCATTATTGTTGAATAAAAATCAAATCTATTTACCAGGTCCAGCCGTAACAACACAAACACCGATTTTACCACTGAGACGAGAGACGGCATCAGCTTAATCAGAAAAATAAGAGCGAAGTTAATAGTTAAATAGTCTCTGTAGAACAATTTCACCAGCAAATGCAGCATTTGCTTCATGACGCGTATCAATGACACGTATATTATGCTTTTCACATGCAACTAATATTGGTGATATATGTCCACCTGATAAACAGAATATGTAGGGAATTCCATGAGCCTACGAAACAAAAGTATATGTTTATACCTATGATAAATAATTAATATATATGTTACAGGGGAAATTGAAATTTCAATCTCACCTAGGGCAAATTAAAATCTTTTTTTCCCTGTGCAATTTATAAGAAAAGTTCAAGATTTCAGTTTCCCCTAGAGTAAATTAAAATTTTAGTTTCTCCTATAGGGGAATTTTAAATAGCCCTAGTAGAAATAAATGTATCGTTTATATATTTCTTCATATAAAAATTTGACGTAAATAATGTAATAATATCGTGATCAATAGTAACCGAGATAGAGACAGGGAAGAGTCGAATTCAAAGGTTTACAAAAAGACAACGGTTCGGAAAAAATCGATTTGTATAAAAAAAAAATTCGAAATTTATAAAACTCATAAATCAGTATGAATACATTTGATGAAAAACTGGAGGCGCACATTCAAACTTTGCATGGAAAACTTCGTGCAAAGTTCTTATTAAACCACTCTGGATGACCAATTTTGCCTGTGCTGTATACAGCATTCAAATCTCCAACTTTGACAAGCATAAAATGTTTTTGAACCCAATATTTAAACTGTGAATTACCCCACTCATCTCGTAAAACCAAAACAATATCTTAGTACATTTTTTTTAAATTAAATTCTTTGCACGAAATTTTCCATGCAAAGTTTGAATGTGCGCCTCCAGTTTTTCATCAAATGTATTCATACTGATTTATGAGTTTTATAAATTTCGAATTTTCTTTTTATACAAATCGATTTTTTTCGAACCGTTGTCTTTTTGTAAACCTATGAATTCGACTCTTCCCTGTCTCTATCTCGGTTACTATTGATCACGATATTATTACATTATTTACGTCAAATTTTTATATGAAGAAATATATAAACGATACATTTATTTCTACTAGGGCTATTTAAAATTCCCCTATAGGAGAAACTAAAATTTTAATTTACTCTAGGGGAAACTGAAATCTTGAACTTTTCTTATAAATTGCACAGGGAAAAAAAGATTTTAATCTGCCCTAGGTGAGATTGAAATTTCAATTTCCCTTGGGCTATTTTAAATAGCCCTGCATTTTAATTTCCCCTGTAACATATATATTAATTATTTGGCTACTTTAAGAACGTCAGCAACAAGTTCACCACCATAGGCTGTGGATTCTTCATCGACCTAAGAATAAATCAACAGATATTAATTTGATCATTTCTTTTTGCGGAATAAGAATTTCAAACTTTATATAGAAGTGTGTATATCCATCGAGTTTTGTAAGCAATATAAAGGATCAATAATAAAATAGCAATAGTTAATAGAAAGACAATCATATTCTAAAAGTACTAAAAATAGTAGAATTCGTAATAACTAAAATAAAATTGTTTGATTTTTCTTTTTTAAATAATTATTCTGTCAATTAATTTTTTATTATAATAATTATGCGTATGATTCATATCGAAATATGGGTACCGAAACATACTTAAAAACTCAATCACTCAACCACCACCATTCATAATGAAGAATGTGTATTGCATGTAAATACAGTCGTCAAGTTGTGTCATCTGTTGATGTTTTAACAAAGTTGCCTTTCTATTTCTTTTACTATAATGACGGCAATACAACAGATGAAGATTAAAACAAAATGATCAAGTTTTTGCTTCTTAAAAGTGTACGAGCTAGAGTAGTATTTCTTACAATGAAAATTGATACATTTACATGTAACATGTCTTTTGGTGCTTTGTTTAAATATAATTCAACAATCAGTACCAACTGTCTCGACTTTATCTTATTAGAAAATGTTTAATACAATCATCATACCAATCAGTTAAAATATTCGCAAGGCATTTGTGATAAATGCTTTTCACAATTAATGAAACTATTAACCATTGAACAACTATTAAAATTCTACATCGTAAGCAATCAAAATAAATATATCTTCAATTGAATACACAAAATGAGAATGAACTTCGACGATTATTTTACTACAACACAAATATTTCGAAATAATTCCATGATATCTTCGATGCGGTGATGTTGCTCTCATGTATTTAGTATTGGTCTTATCAATTGATTTCAATATTAAATCTGTTCTAAGGTAAAAATGTATACAAATACCAACTGGTAAGAAAAAAGATAGAATAAAATAAGTTGAAATAGTTGCTATAGAAGTTCTATGTTGACCACCCGTGTGCTGCATTAAAGATTATTTCAACAAGAATTTTTTATGAAAATAATCAACATGATTGACTACCGTATAAATATAATAGAAAATCATAGTTAATTTACTATTCACATCATAGGAAAAGAATCGTATCTACTTGAGTTATACTTACCTGTATTAGATACTCTATCTATCTTGGTTTTAAAGTGTTTACCTGTTTACTCTATCAGCACGTGTTTTCAGTAGAAAACGTTGTTGCAAAATAAAAGAAAACCTTCGAAAGATTATATTTTTTTCGGATGAAACAATACTGGAAATACTTAGACATTTCAAACGAATTGAAGACAGTTTTATTTTATTAAATGTTGGCTTGTCGAGTTACCTAGAAAAGAACAGCATTAATCTTATGTAAGTTTGCGATTTTATATGGCGACGACAAGTAGATCTCATTCCAGCAATCAGTAATTTAGTATAAAATATTTTTATAGCCAAACGACTTCGATACTTGTTAGATTTATAGTATACATGAATATCATATAGACATGTTGAAACGAAAGATCGGCTTCTGATCGATAAAGAATCAAGAGTTCAATCCAGAACATTATCTACGATTATTTGAATATTTTATAATTCAATTTCAGGATTAGTCAAAATGAAATTAGAAGAGTTTAAACTAAACACTTGCAATCGATACAGAATGGATAATCTGTAAGTGGTAATCCATTAAAGTAGCATGTACAATGTAAAAACTATTTTTATTATCCATAAGAGCTTGTGATCATGTCAATAACGTTGATAATAAATATTTTACGTCTCTTCGCGAAGTATTTTGTGTACCCAATTAGAGAAATAAAAATGTAAAATTTCTGAAACGACGATTTTTTTTATACAATTTATGCCTGATCTTACAAGATCATAAAAGATTTACAATCTGATTTTTCTACCTGAATAGTTTATTGTTATAGAAGAGACAATATAAGATATTTCGTTATTCTATTGCAAGAATAAACTCAGACTAACATCGAAAACGTCCTACGGCTCAAAGTCCTTTCCTTATCTATTGCAAACTCTAATGTTACGAACGTCTTCATGCGTTCTGCATTATTGAAAAAAATTGACCGACTTCTGTATTAATCGATTGGTTTACGCTTTCGATCGACTTTTCCTCTTGCTCTTGTTTCTTTCTTTACAGCTTAGTCATCATGTATAGACGTGTTTGTTATCATGTACTGCAAATTATACTGTTATATTGTGTTTGCAGACTTACACGAGTGCTTGTTTGTTAACGTAGTAATCTAAATACAAGTATGACTACCTGTGATACAACATAACTAAATTTTTAAGAAAACTTTGTCTCTACTATAAATATCTACAATGCGAACTCTCGAAGGCACCATCATTGAAAGTCTCTTCGTTTTCTATGATGAATCTGAAAACTAATTTCTATTATTCTGTACGCTATTTCATGAAGAATATAGTTTCGTATTCTATATTATAAAATATGAAAAGCTTTAACTTTCAGAATTGAACTTGCACATGCATGCAGTAGAATCATTTTTTACTACTTAAAGTTCTCATAAGAGACCATATTATAGATTGTTCTGAAGGTCAGACATCGCTGTTGTCTTGTAATGTTTTGTTCTATCTTTTATCTTTTATCACGATTGTTTGACTCAAAAGCTCTCCGATTCGCTAGAATCCATCCCATTGTAATAAGTATTTTATTTCTAACAAACAACAAAAAAAAAGAAATCGTGGCGTGTATCGTGTATGCTCGACATGTCTATGATCACATCAGAATTCTTATGTGTATATCACGTTTTTCTCAATATTGTTATTATGTGAGTATTAGCTTAAATGTAGTAAGTATCATTCGCCGATGAGAATCTAATTTAACTGTTCTTTTTCTCAGTAATCCAAAAAGCAGGAAGGGGTATTGCTTGACCACATGAATATGTACGAATACAAGTAAAGACACATGGCAAATGTCAGATATGCTAGTAAGAAAAAGAAAGTATTCTGACTGATAGATGCTATCAGACTCTATTAACAATAAGTATCTGTCAAAAAGAAAAAGAAGAGTCCATCTGTCCCTTCAACTATACAAAGACTTGAAAACTAAAGATTCAGGTATCAATATAGAAGAAGACAAAGATTTTTATTAAGAACGAAAGTTTTGAATCAACATAATTCAAGATTTAACAAGTACATTGCTACATAATTAGTGAAGATGTTATTTTTATTTGTCGATTGGCTTTCATCTATAACAAATATTCGTATGAAGTTCCATTGAACTTTTTTCTGAATGCATTATTTAAATTATTTAAAAATAATATATTAGTTATTATAGAGACGATAGTGTTCTCTAAGAAATATTCGAGGATGATGATCAAATAATGAAGATTGGCTTAAGAAAGAAATGATAAAATAATCGATTCATTGACCTAACTTGAAAAAATCATAGAATTATAGTCTTGTCGATAGTTCGTCGTAGAAATTGATTAATGTTTATGAATTACGATTTATTGGCAACATACACTGAAGAACGAATTTGACAAGTAAACTCAATTTTTTTTCTCTTTTTTTACGTAGTCAATAATGGGTCCAATGTAATCAATTGTGGTAGATTGATTTCTATGAATTTTGAACAGCACATAAAAAGTGCAACTTTATAGTTTCTAACCATAATTGTATTGTGTATATGTATATATATATTAAAATGGATATAATAAACAGCACAAAACAAAAAAATACACACAGTTAAGACAGTTAAGATTCATTTGTCGCTTCGGATTGTTCTTTTGTTGACAATGTATGTTGATCAGAAAGGCGAAAGATAGCATGATTATCAAGAATTTCAATACTTGGACGATCTTTAGTAAATGTATTAAGACACATTGCCCTTCCAAGAACTTCAATCGGGGTTGTAATCCATTCAGGTGCTAATCTTTGTACAGTATTACGAACAATGATTTGTGTGAAATTTTCCAATGGGCGATGTTCAGTTCGATCGACCATTAATATTCTAGTCGGAGGAAAGATATTTAAAATTTAAAAACAATAAAATTTAGACATACGCTGGTCGATATATTGATAAACGATCAAATGACATCTGAGTTAAAGCTGTTTCTGTTTGACCCTATAATGAATTGTTTTACAACATCTATCTAATAAATAATGAGCCATCACAAAAGTGTTAAATAGCATGCTAGTTCATTTTTGACCAACAGTTTCCAAGGTATTGCTAATGAATAAAAAACAATCGGTTGTCACTTTCTCCAAATATGTATATTCAAGTTTTATGCTCCATAGTAAAATCGAATGCGGTGTCAACATCTCAACATATGACTCTGAACATGAAGTTCTTACATTTTGTCTTTTTCGTAACAACTTTCTTGTCATATCAGAAAAGACTGTCAAGAAGAATGCATATAGTCTGATGTGAATAAAGGCTATTATGTCATTTCCATATTTCAACGTTTTGAAGGATGCACATTCAGCACACTTGAACTACGTTTAACATGTTCACCAAAGACCTTGTACATGACACAAACATATGTTCAGTCATCATTGGTAATTCATTCTAAAGATATTTTTCTCTTACAATATATTTGTCATAGTTCTCAAACAAAAAATGAAGGAAACTTTTTGTAAGTATTGATTTTTAAAGAAGTAACGAATCATAAATTTTGATTTTGTAGACGTCGTTTCTAATAGAGGGATTGAAAACGTACATCATATCAAAAAGCATTCTAATTATCTATTAAATTAGTTGAAAAAAAAAACAACAACGTACTTTCACTTTGTTGTAAAGAAATAATGAATGTGGGTTAGCACCTTGACTTGATATAACATGAAAATGTTTACAACCTTCTTGTTTTGCAAGTCGAGCTGCTCCAACTATGTAATCGAAATCTACATGTCGAAAGCCTTCCTAGTTTATAGAAAGTAATTGAAAAAAAATCAAAAAATTTTCTAATTAAACCGAAAAAAACAAATACATACTGCTCCAGATTTACCTTTTGTTGTACCTAAACAACAAAAATGTATATCGGCACCATGAAATGCTTCTGGATAATCATCAATATTGTCAAAATCTATTTGACGTTGTTCCTATAGAACAAAAATATACGTTATCAATTTATCTACTAATTCCTATCATTCACGATTTTTATATGATAAAATGACGGGTTACGTATCAATCATTATCACTCAGTTTCTTTCTCTTTAATGATTACAGTGACATATATATATATATATACATCAATGAAAGGATTCATGACAATAAGGGTTTTTTTGGTTGGAAAAATTACAAATAACTTTTTTTTATGATCCAATTTGAACAAAGTTAAAAACAGGTCAAGCTTCTGATCTAATTTTTCTCATGGAATTTTTCACTAATAGGCGTAAATACCGTCTTTTCTTTATATTCTTGATCTGTATAATCAACATGACGACGACCGACCAGAATAATCTTTTTAAATTGATTAGTTTTTATTAACTCTTTCAGTAATGCTTTTCCACTTTCTCCTGTATAACCAGTAACAAGAGCAATCAAGTCTCCGGACATCTTAAAAATAAAGATATAAAACCTATTCATGTAAATATGATCTAATCATTAAATTGTGTATTTTATTCAAAGAGAATCCCATGATTTAAATAGGTACATTCATCGATTTACAAATGGGTCTATAAATAAGATAATGAATACATGAGACTAGCACACAAGGCTTGCATAGAAAATAAATAAGTCTGAATATTAAAAGCATTAATCATAATTAGTAAGTCAGTATGGAAATATTTTTTCACATTTTTTTTGTTTTGTTAGCAATTCTAGCCAATCAAAGGCAACGAAAGTGCAATGCGCTGATTCTTGCTCGCTATTGTTCTTTATCATCAAACACGTTACAATCGTAACCGTTTGCTTTTACGATAAAAATCCTATTGTGATTCACCACGAGCGCTGCTATCTATGTAATCGCAGTTTTCAACAGTAGCGACCCAATTTGCAAGTAGGAAGAAGAAAAAACCCGGCGTCTTCTCGCTGCTGTTAGTGGGAAAATTCAAGTGAAGAAACTTATCTCCGAGTCACATTTTTTCAAACATTTTATTCGTGGCATATATTTCTCTTTAGTCACGTTCTCGTTGCCAAAATTCAATATTAGCGTCATTTTATCTTGTAAATTAGTTTTTTTTTACAGATACTTTGTGTTTGCAACATGTCCAATCCACGTCGATTCAATGTCTGTACTAATATTTAAAAAGACATCTGTTTTTTTCTAAAATTTCTCCTTTTTCTTGGCCGGGTCATTAGTATCATCATAATAATCGTGGAAATACACGGAATGGCAGAAATTCCAATCAACAACAACAACAGCCACGTAAGTTTCTCGTCATGTAATATTTCATAAGACTCAATAATATATGAGAAACAATTATTTCGAAAACATGTAACATCTATGATTCATTGCAAAATCTAGGCAGAATGCATAGGAGAAAAAAAGAGCGTTCACTGTCAGTCTTCAATTAAATTTTTAAATACTTTCTCGCTTGAGGTACAAGGCACTTTAAAAATCACAGTAATGTTTATTTGTTTAACGGCAATTATAGAACATAACAATGCTGATTCAAATGTAAATGGTCCGCAAGAAGGTGGCTTCGACACTAGTGGATGGGGAAATTATACAAGTTATTATCCGATGCAAACCTATAATCACAATAATACGACACAACTGCTTTCTCAACAATCACAGGCTACGAATCAGCAAACCAGTCATGCATATAATCGTCAAAACAATCCTCAGCGAAAACAAACAGCGAATAATGCACTACTAGTAGGGAAAAGGCTAAAAGTCGTCTATTAAAATTCGCTATTTTGCTTTCTTTTTTTTTCGTAGAGGTGCGACGACTACTTGAATGAAGAACAAGTTTTACGAGATATCGCCGCTAAAAAAACTATTCGTGGGATTTTACGAATCAATGCTAAACAATATACAGATGCATTCATTAGTGACCCTGTAGGAAACATAATTTGATGATTACGTGTTGTTTTGTTTTGTCCTATTTGAAAGCTTTTTCTTTTATTAGGATGGTGGTACTGACTTTTATATAGACAATGTTCGTGAACGAAATCGAGCATTAAATTTAGATGAAGTAGCTGCTGAAATAAAGCCGAAAAGAGAATGGAAAATCATTCCAGAATATTCTTATCTAGTAAATTTACTATCATATCTTTTTCATTTGTTTATTGTTAAATTATTTTTTTTGTTTAAATCAAAGGTTCAACGTAATATTCAAGCAATAAGAAACGGTACCAAACTAAATGATGAACAGAACCAATGCATGGATCATGATCTAGTACAAAATTCTCCATCGACACGAGATAACAAACGAGATACAATCGGTACACTCAAGCAGGATAATATGACGTTAACAGATGACATGATTGATAAGATACCTAACGAATATTTTCAAAGAACAATTAAAGTCGTTTATCTTTTTCGTCGACGACATTCCATGAAGACTGCTGGATTAATAAGAAAGATGCCTGATAATAATCCAAACTATGCATTATTTTCTCCAATGGACAGGTAAAAATTTGAATCAGTATTTCTATGTTAATCATCCTCATTCCATCCCATGTGTACACTCTAATAACATTCCGCTATGTTAGAATGAGTTCATAACAATATATTTGGGTTTCCAATAATTCACAAAACATTTAAATGTGAAACATGATCTCATTACTTTTGCCAATGTCAGGATTGATTCGTTAGTCGTCTTGGCTTTAAAGCGTCTAGAAATAAGGGAAGGGTAAACTTATGCGTACCCAGCAGGAAATTGATCAGTATTAGTCAAAGTTCGATTGTAACAATTTGGTGTAACCTTTGTTCTACATACGATTAAATGATTCTTCTAAGGCATTTACCGTCATAAAAATGAGAGAATTCAAGTTAATTTAAAAGACCGATAGAAAAATAGAGTTGATTATATAGATTTTCTGCTGACGTGACAAATTTTACTTGTAATATGTATTTATTTAATGTATTTATATTTAGTCGAATTCCTCGTTTGATGATTCCAATGAGTAATTGCCCAGCAGGTAAATAGAATGTGATATTCTTCATTTTGTTTTAATACTAGGAATCATATGTTTATTTATTTAGATTTCAACGATCGACCAGGTGATTATGAAAAATCGTTATTTGTCGCGAAAATTGTTGATATACCAGCCGATAAAAAATTTGCACTTGGGTATATCGGATAGACAACTTGTACTATCATTATTATTATAACCATGATTGTATATATTTTCTTCTTTAGAGAATTAATGGAAAGCCTTGGCGATGCTGATACACTGGAAGCTCAAAGTAAAGCTATTCTAATGGAAAACGACATTCGAGATGAAGAATTCAATGATGAAGTAAGCATGATATTAAAATAACTGCCATACATGAACTATTTCTCATTCTCAGGTTATTAAATGTTTACCATTAAGTCAACAGAAATGGACAATACCTGACGAAGAATTTTCGAAGAGATTAGATCTTCGCAATAGTTGTATTTTTACTATTGATCCAGCTACCGCGCGAGATCTTGATGATGCACTTAGTTGTGAACGACTTGAAAATGGTATTTAGACTTTCTTTAAATCTGATTCGAAATATTCATGACGATTGCCGATGTATCGTGATGAACATATCTGATTTTTCGTAGTTGAACGATGAAACATATTTTATGTTATAGGACATTATCGAGTTGGTGTTCATATTGCTGATGTAAGTTATTTTGTTCAAGAACAAACACCACTTGATAATGAAGCTGCCCAGCGTACCACTAGTGTTTATCTTGTTGAACGAGTGAGAATGCCAAGATTCGCATTATGCCAATCAGAAACAAAAACATATATCTGATATTCTTCTTTAGGTAATTCCAATGTTACCACGATTATTATGTGATCGTCTATGTAGTTTAAATCCTGATGAAGATCGTTTAACATATTCTGTGATATGGATGATGGACGAACAGGGCAACGTAAGAAAAATTTCTTTCTGCATTAGTTCTATTTTAAAAAAAGTTGTTTCTATTAGATTTTAAGTGAACAATTTACGCGTAGTGTTATTCGATCATGTGCTAAATTAAGTTATGAACATGCTCAAGTATGATTTAAGAAAACAAAAATACTATTTTACTCATAGCAAGTTCTCCTTTGTTTCTCTTAGGATATCATCGATCATCCAAATAAAGATTTTAAAATAGAAGATCTTCCACGAATATCAAATAATTATTCGATTAATGATGTAAAACGATCTGTATTAGATCTATATGAAATATCAAAATCGTTGCGTTCAAGACGTGTTGGCGCATTAACATTAAATCAACCGAAACTGCAATATCAGATTAATCCAGATAGTAAAATACCGTTAAGTTTCTCCATATATCAACAAAAAGAGAGTAATCGATTAGTTGAAGAATACATGCTCTTAGCTAATATGCAAGTTGCACGTCAATTATGTTCATGTGATCGTATACATGATAAAGCTATATTACGTCGGCATCCACCACCGAATTCAACAGCATTACAAAGTACGATGAAAATTTTAAAATCATCTGGCATCGAAGTCGACGGAAAATCATCGAGTGATATAGCTAATATTATTCGAAATGTTAAAAACGAGCCAACAAAAAAATTACTTATACATTTACTTGCAAAATCAATGCAACTGGCAATATATTGTTGTGCATCATGTGTACAAGATCAAAACTGTTCACATTTTGCACTTAATGTAGATTTTTATACACATTTTACATCACCTATTAGACGTTATCCAGATATATTGGTTCATCGTTTGCTTGGTGCTGTACTTGGTAAATCAGATTAAAAAATAAATAAATCTTGCATGGAAAGAATATCTCTTGGTCTTATTTTTTTAAGGTTATAATGATACTCTTTATCAAACACCCGGCGCACTTGAACAAATAGCACAATTGTGTAATGAGAAAAAAATGAATGCTAAAACATGTTCGGATCGTAGTGCAGAACTTTATCTGGCTGTTCTAATACGAGTAAGTTACAATCTTTTCTATTTCTTCTGTCAATATTTTGTTTTAATGAAACATGTCACCAAAAGCACACATGTATAGGAAAAGGGTTTTCATCAAGGTGATCGTATTGATAATGACAATCATAAGCGTCTTTTTACAGGTTTCGTTTCGATCCTTATATATATTACAAAATCATTCATAGAGCGATTTCATCTATTGATGATTATCTATTACACTAGGAATAACCCAATACTGGTCAATATTATTTTACCTTCAATAGATTCATAAGAAAACATCGGGTCGAATGATTTTTATTCATATTGAGTATAAAATGTTTGCTCTTTTTTAAGTTTAATTATGTCTTCGTTGGTACGTCTACATAGTTTTAAGCATAAAACGTAAGCTATTTCTGTTAGACTGATGTTATATTGATAGTTCCAACGTTTTGGATTTAGTACTAGAAGATTTTGATTTGTTCTCGGCTGAGATTTTGATTTGGTGTCCAATTACCCAAGTTTGATGTGACTTTGTCACATTCAGTTCCATAAAAAAGAGAAAACAATCCTAAATCATGTCCATTGATATGACATTACTTGGATTTGCTTTGGATTTTGATTTGGTGTTCAGAGTTGATTCTTGTCTATCAGAAACGAAAATTTAGAGTTATGTTAGATTGTAACCAAATTCAAATCCACAATTCGAAATCAAAATATAGTTGAAGTTCTTTGTTACAGCCCAAACCGGGTTCAAATAATAGCCGCAGACCAAAGTCAAACAAGATTTATGTCTATAGCCAAATCTCAAACTTGGAAAATCAAATCTAAATATCAAATTTCAGAGAGATTAGTTGCACCCATATATAGAATTAATGTGTCAGTCCCCATTATTAGATCGTCATAAACTATAAAAGTTGAGTGAATAAAATATTTTCTTTTGTTTTCTATACATGGCGATGTCTGAAAAAATGTTTTTGTGTCTCAATCTTTGAATGATTTCGACTTAGATTGTTTATGTAATAAACAAGGTATTATTAAAATTAAGTAACAAACTATAGGTAATATAATGTGACAAGATAAGAAATCTATTTTGAGTTATATTAATCTTTCATTGGCCTGCATGGAAGGTAATTATAATGATTTATGAAATTTTCTCTATTGCTAGGAGCCTTTTGAAAACAACAACTACATCTATTTTTTAAATTTGTATTTCTCTTATGAGAGTCTTTCTTGCATATTAATAATACAACTATGCAGATTTTAAAATTGACATCAATCAGATTATGAAAATAAGTAAGTTATTGCATAGATTTTGATAGTTGTGATTATTAGACATGAAGCACACAGCTTTAATTTTATTTAAATGTGTGCATTCTTGATTGATTTGATAATAAGAAGTGGTTAATCTGCCATATAGATTTTCAATATTGATTCTTTGTCTTTATTTGTCTTAATATGAGTAATAACTATCAACAAGTAAGTGTCGTATGGAATTTTGCATCTTTACCGAGGTTATAACTTCTATGAAACTGTTTATTGAAGTTGCTTTGATCAAGTTAAGTAGGAAACAGATGATAATCGAATTAATGAAAGACGCATATTTGTATGTGCCCGATAAGAAGAACATAGTGCAAATTATCTAGGAAAAACATTGCATACACATATAAAAAAAATGTTAGCACAACTCCTGTGGAATTAAAATGTGAAACACTATGTAGCTGCTACTGCTAATCAACTGAAAACTGTTTCGTTGTATGTATCTTCCCATATGTATATTAATTCATATCACCTTTACGTAGTCCTTCAGAACTACACTAAGAGAGGACAGGTTATCTATTGTAATGAGATCTTATTGATCTACAATCGGTGATGCGAAAGAATCGTATCAATCACGCTCTGTGCATGTGGGTGCAGGTGGGTGGAAATTCTTATTCTATACACTTCAACACTCCTTTCAGATCATGCCTCACAAATCTATTAAAGTTTGAAATAATAATATTATTAATAAAAATATGTTGCTAAATGATAATATTGTGAAGTAAATGTCACATTGGGTTTTTTTACACTTGCGTCTATTTATTTAACAACTATTTTTAGAATCGCATACTCATATTTCTTGTCCTTTAACAAAACTGTAACGCCTGACCATTTCTTTTAATTATTTTTGCATTATCATCCGTTTAATGTTTAATTTGATCAAAATAACTTCGATACGTCATATATATGGGTCACTTGCAACTTTATTGTACAGTTGATGAAAAAAAATGAAAGTGAGTTTAGATATAATAGATACAGTATATACTATTCTCCGTCGTTTACAGAGTAGCCTGTAAAACTGTCCAAACTATCCAATGCAAACTCGCCGAGATATTCTAACCCAAAAGTTCGACTTTCACTGTATACAATTTAGCATAAAAGAATGCTTTTAAATTAAAGCGGACACATAAATATTACACATGAATGAATAAATAACGGTGATATCTGTCTATCTCACCACAGGCGAACCATTTGAGCCTAACTAATGGCTCACAAAAACTGAAAAACTCGACTCAGCACACAAACATATTTTCTTTCTGAAGCCTAGCATTAGCGATTTTTTATTTTATTTACTTTTAAAGCTTGCTCACCATGATCTCAGGACTGAAATGACACATAATTAGACTACATGGGACCAATAGTCATTCAAAAATCAGTGAAAGAAATCTGGAGCTATATTTGTCTGTAAAAGTCTTACCTTATCGAACGATCACAAAGAGAAAATAAAATAAATAAATGAGGCATATTTTTAGATAGTCTGAAACTTGTTGTACAACATGTGCTATCTAATTTCTCTTTTTGCCCTTTTTCCTTCCTTGAAAGAATCAGTTAGTTTTTACATGAATTGTTCAAGAATGTCTTTTTCTCACTTTCGATGTGAATATCTTGACATATTGACAAGCTAGAGAGTTTCAATTTCTATGGCAGTATAAGCATAGATTAGGCAACTAAACAAAAAGAAATTTTTACATGGGTTCTCTAGAATAGGAGTCGTGATTAAAACAGTCCAATATTCCAATCGTACAATTAAGTTGCAAATGACTCATATATACATAAAGAGAGAGAGAGAGCGAAGAACTCGGAACTTTTATTATTTTTGACGAAATATCTTTTAATTCTAAATTAAGAATTTCACGATGCATGTAATTCCTCAATGATCCAAATAAGAACCCGCTTGAAGAGAAGAATAGTATTTTTAATGTTGCTTCATTTATTCAGAATTACTATGATAATTTTAATTATGCGAACTGAGTACTTATGTCATACTTCCTTACGCATATCCTAGATAAATTACACGAAAAAATAGTAAACCCTAGACAAATTTCGATCACTAGATACTAAAATGTTCACATATTGAGATAGACTGATAGGCCAATAGTATATACTTGATTTTTTCAGGAATATGGTACAATATCAGATGAAGCAGTCATTGTTGGAGTAAAAGATGAAAGTCTTGATATTTATCTGTTTCGTATTGGTGTACCATTACGTGTTGGAATTAATGTAAGTAGTGTGCATTAGTTTGTTTTTTTATGGAAAAATAGACTAGTACTTTTTCTTTTTCCTTCGTAAAGAAATTACCATTGGATCATCCACGTACTGCTTACAAAAAAATATCGACTGATCAAGCAGCTGAATTAACAATTTATTGGACAGAGAATGATCCACCACAAACAATCAAACAAAGTCTTAAATCATTCGATGTGATTAATGTTGATATTATGACAGAATTCGATGTTAACATGAAGAAACTGAAATTAACCGTTTGTTTCTTAAATATAATGTTTTTCTTAGTCGAATCAGAAATATTTCTTTTCTTCTTCTGTTTCATTCTCAATAGGCACAACTACGTCATCCTAATGCAGAAAAACTAATAACCCTGGCGAATCTTTGTTCATCAGCATTACCCGACAATAATATTACTATTCAGCAACGACAAGATTTTGATCCTTATTCAGAATATTAAATATCTGTGATTTTAACAATGACTATACATCATTTTTTCGTTCTTCAATGTAGATGACATTTCACTAACAGTATATATATATATACTATATCTGAATAATATTACTTGCCTTGTTTAACGTGGCCGAAAAAAGGCTGCGTGTTTCCTCTAAACTCAATGCTCGCTGTTTTTGTTGGATTTTTTGACTANGTTACATATTCAATTCTAAGTCTTTATATATCTCCTTTTCTCTATTATAGATAAAATAAATATAAACTTTGTCACCCAGCAACGCTGACGAACAAGTCAGTAACGAAAAACAGGTAATGGACAAATAAAATAAGCAAAAGTATTTTATATACTTGAGAAAGCAAAATTTTACAAAAGAGGAGAAAAAGCACAGAAATAAAAAGAAAAAAATACAAAAAGTTGACTTGTTTATTCAGGTTGTCAATAAAAAATTTTACGCTTCTAAAAGAACTCTGTTTTGATTTAGACGCATAGAATTCAATCAGTCATTAATTATTTCATGTTATTATCAAAATTTTGTCATATATTTCCATTTGTTTTAATAATTTAAGCATCATGATTAATTGGTAAATTATAATTTAATCTATTTTTTTATTCATGAATATCACTTATCGTTTTTTCTTTCTAGTGAACCGATTCAATCTTGCAAAATTCCTTTGAAAGCTTGCCAGGACTCAGTTATTGAACATAATCTAGTAACCATACGATTAAGTGTTGAATGGCCTGACAAAGGCGGTGATGATCCAAATCTTGTTATGTATATAATAAATAAAAGTAAAATAAAAATGTGCTTCAGTTACTGTTTATCTTTCTGTGCTTCAATATTTTCTAATTAGTTCCATTATCACCGAATATTCCACAAAATCAATCATCATCATCATCATCATCTAGTACAATTAATTATCATCAAAATCAACGACAAGAATTTAATGACTACCCAAGTCAACAACAGCCGTTTTACTCTCAACTTCATTTACCATCGACAACTCATCAAATTTCGTCGAGTCCAACAATACACAATGGTGATCATAATGATGTTTCGTCAACTACGACAACAGACGTATACAATGGCATACAATCACAATCAGGATTGCCTCCTGCACTATTTCAATCGATGGGACATACAACTAAACATCCAATAGCTCCTAATTTTCGATATCAAAAACAAACTATTCAGCAATGTTCAATTCAACAGCATGCTTCTCATATTCCCCTAACTAATATGAATGAGCCACCACTTCATATGCCAATGGCAACTATAAGGTATCGATGAATGTTTTCATTTCATGGAGAAATACAATGATTAAAGAAATATTTCTTAGGAATTTATTTTATACAAAAATCGATCTAATTAGACAGAATAGTTGAGATAGTATACATTGATCGCTTTGCTTATTCTACTATAGTAAGTGAATTGTTCTTTTAGCCCAACTTCTCCAATAAAACACACATCTTCTACAGTGACACATTCAGATTTACAACAAATACCAATTATGTCTGGTCCACTAACGTCAATAAATAATTCATCGACTAAACGTATCATCTGTGTTTGCTCTAATCCTCCCAATGGCCATGATCACAATTGTCCTGCTCTTAATCTAAATACAACGATGCCTAATACAACAATAGCAAATAATCTTGCTG
The DNA here is from genome assembly GCA_900239685.1 of Rotaria macrura. Taxonomy (NCBI): domain Eukaryota; kingdom Metazoa; phylum Rotifera; class Eurotatoria; order Philodinida; family Philodinidae; genus Rotaria; species Rotaria macrura. The sequence goes on along the minus strand of OENT01000071.1, from coordinate 94,830 downwards.
CTCGACTTCCTATTAGTCAAGGGATGACATATCCACCTAATTTTACTCTACAAAATCGAGCAAATGCAACTATACAAAATGCAACCATACCAGAGTCGATGAAAACAACAACAATATCACAATTGCCTTTATCGAACTTAGACCGTGTGCAGACGGCATACTCATCGCCAAATTTAATAACAAGTGCTCCTCCACCTCAACAATCACCCATAGAAAACAGACAAATTCCGTCATGGATTAATGAGAGTGATTTTCAACAGATAGGATCCGGTTTTACTCAAGTTATTATACATAATTCGTCGAAGTAAAGTTTATGAAAAGCAAACATTTAAATTAAATGCTTTATCTTTCTAGTTGTCAAACAACTTCATCAGCATCTACGCCGGTAGATGCACAGCAACATATCAGTTCGATTGATACGCAACAACAAATTCAGCAACCTGCCAAACGTATGAGTTTAACAAATCAAGAACGGTCATTATACCAAAACCAAAGTATGAAATTACGTATGATACAACAAAATGATTCATAGTAGCAGAGAAAATTAATTTTAGAAGACTTGAAGACATATTTTCTGTCTTTGCCTATTTGCATACTTATGTGTATTTATAGTCGAAATAGTATACGATAATTCTAAAAGTATTCTGACGTACGTTCAGATTTACAAGAAATAGTAATTGTTCCCATGGATGGAAATTCCTATGACAATTTCATGCTCGGTAAAAATGAAAATGGGGAAAATTAGAGAATATTTCAGAAATCTCAAACGAAGATCTCAAATCAGTCATATGGCAAGAGAAGACATTACCGCCCTAGACATCGTGGAAATTATAGAACATATATTTATGTATAAATTGCAAACAAAAATTAGTCAAGATGAAACTAGATTCATTGTAAATCGCTACAATCAACTTTTTAGAATAGTCGAACGATAAGGTAACTATATTTTTATGAATCCTGGGAATAGATTAAAGATATTTCGATTATATGTTTTATGATCACTGTCAGGCTCCGCAAATATCTGATTCCACAAGAACGTTAATATTTGACACTGAACAATCATCAAAGTCTATTCTTTAATTGATATGATGGCCTAACTCAGTTCGTACAACTGAATCGTCCTCACTTATGTACCGATAATCATGTATAAAAACTAATATGGATATGCTTCGATGCTATTCGAATGCCGATTCTATCTCTCATGCACGATCCTCAAAACCTCCAAGTTGTATTCACGCGATATCATACATCTGATATTTCGATAAGTCTTGAGATGCATGTCTAGTCGTCGAAAATAAAATTTATTACAGTACGAATAGTTCTGATTCGAAGTTCGAGGCGTCACCACAGCAACCGAAGAATGACTCAAATGTAGACTAATAATTCAATTATTATTATATACATGTATAAGAAAAGCATTCAAGTCTCTTTTTAAGATATAATATTACTACTGCTACAATTGTTATAGTTATGGATGTTATATAAGTATGTTTTTAATAATGTTGATTTTAGATGATTCACAAAAGCAAATTCATCACATCAATCATTCTAATTCCTTACAAACACAACACAATATTACTTCTTGTACAATACCATCATGTTCTCCTCCTCAACAACAACAACAACAGCAAGGAATATTTAGTTTTCCAGATAATTCACAAGTAAATCTAAATAAGAAATGATTAATTAAAATTTATTTATTTTCTAAATTTTATTGAATTGATTATGTTTGTTTTTTCCAGACTACTACGAATTCATCAGTCGATAATACTTCACATGATTCAACAAATCATTCAAATAGAGATATCGAAGAGCGAGAACAGCGAAATGAACTTTCAATTCAATCAATGGTAAGATCACCAGTTAAACTTGATATTTCAATGTCGCCGAGTTCATTGAAAACATCGATTGGCTCGCCAGAAATTGATCAAATTATATCCGAAGTCGTCAAAGGAAGAGGCACTATTACCGTTCACAATAAATACCGATCATTTAGCTCGAAGCAACAACAGAAAAAACCATTATCAGCTCACCTAGTCTGGGAACATTGTGGAACAGACATGACAAAGACACAATTATCAGCATCAAGTCAAGAAAAAAATCAATCACCATCAAACCCAACTCACGATTTGAATGCGTCAACATCAAGTCTTTCGAGTGTTGCTAATACTGCAACTCCATCATCGAATAGTTCGGTTACTAGACAATCAAGCACCACAAATTCACCTCTCAAACCATGCAGCGTGATTGATAAAATCAAAAAAAGAGATCGATCAACATCGAAAAATACAACAAAAACAAAACGTCTGGATACATTGACTGTAAATACATCAGAATCAGGAGTAATAACATGCTCTCTTCAAGAAATATCCCAAACAAAAACACCATCACCGATTACAACAAAAGTAAGTTTTGTCAATACACGGTCTCCATGGCCTCGTACATCGTCGGCTTCTTCTCCACTTGAATGCGTAACAACAACAACAACACTCACACCGACACCGACACCGACACCAACACCACCAACAACAACCATCGAATGCTTTGGCCATTTCAAACAAACTTTATCAAATGAATCATGGGAGAAATTGAACATTGGTCATAACAATACTCTCTTTGATTGTTATCTTCCTCTGAATGAACAGGAGCATACACAATCTATAAGAACTCATGATGATTTTGATATAGAAGAATTTCTAGCGAGACCCAATGAAAATTTTAATTCATCGACGCCTCCACTCCTATTAGCATCAGTATCAGAATCGACATCTATGAACAATGATAGTCTAACATCATCATCAACAAGTAAAACATCAAATACGTCATCTTCATTTATTGTAAATACTGATACTGACGATGTTTACGAAAATTTCTTTCAATCCTATTCATCATTTTTACCAACAGCTCAAGAAAATCAAGTAACATCATCAGTATTGACGCCACCTGATCCTCAAATTAGTCTCATACTTCAGCCACAATTCCATGTGCATGCTGATGAATCTTTAGATTCAAATATAATAACACAAGTAAGATTTTTGTGTGATGTACAGATTTCATGTTAATAAAAAATTTTTTTAACGTATTTAGCCATGATTTTATTCAGAAAGAGGACTAAAATACAATAGAGTATTGTGATTAATGTTTTTGAATATCGTTCGACTTTGTAATTTTCCGTTCTTTCAATAAAATGTTGTACTATTTTGACATAAAATTCGAATCAGAACTGAAAATATAGCTTATGAAAGGGAAAGAATTAAAGTTCGAGAAGATATAGACCACTCTCTAGTCTACGAAACATGAAAAACAATTGTTTCGACGTTCTTACTCTGTTCTCACTGGATATAATGCATTGAATTATCTCTCAAACAGTTCATTTCGTTCTTCAAAAAGTGTAGAAAATTTATTAGTATTTCAAGGAATTGAAATCTATTAAACTTTGAAATATCCTACACTGTTGTACATGCAAAGTCTGCATCGCTTTTCGAAGTTTTTCTAGATTATAGAAACAATATTTAGTTGAGAAACTATCGGATGATACGTCATCTAAACTTCTTTCCAACATTTCTATCTCGATAGATTCTTGGATTGTTTTTCTTCTGAGCCCTCGAATAGAAGAATTCAAATTTGATAAATAAACTTCGCACACTAACTATTTAAACTACGAATAAAAATAATATTTCAGATTACTTTATTTGAGTTTTTAAAAATTCTGATCAAAGAATCTCTAAACACAATGGTAAGATAGTTAGGTTCTAAAGTAAATATGTTGTTATGCTTCTATCCAGTGAAATCAGTGTTAAAAATCTAATACAATGTTAAATGTCTCATAGAAAGAAAAATAATTGAGGTAACGAAAATATTAGGCGTTCATGACACACTAATAAAAATAATCAGTAGTAAGGCGAAAGTAGTTCAGTGACTGAGATTGCCATGATTTACAATAGTACATGCTAACATGTAACGGTAAATTTTATGAAAAAGATTTGCCATCAACTGATCAGATAGATTCGTTCGAATAAAAATTAGATTGTATAAAAGTAAAATTTTTAAGAGAAAACTGATGAGATAGGTTTCTCATCATACTTCTCAATAATTTGAAAATATGCCTAGTTTTGTAGGATATCTTTCCATTTCGTCGACAGTCTCTCAATTAGTTTCGTTTCATCGACACAATCTTTTTTCCATTTTCATTAACACATTGCTATTGAATAGTTTCAGAGCAATAATAAAGAAATCTTGCCTTGCAGGAAGAAGTAGTAAAAGAAATAACGACACTTCTAATTTTTTGAGCGTTATATGGTCTTCAGTAGAAAGACTAGAATTGAAAAAAGACCATGCATTCAACATGGCTATCATCAGAAAACTTTAAAATAACACGAAAAAGCCTACACCTGAAAAAGACAATACATGATTAGAAATCAAAGAATTCTTCATTTAATGCATTACTATCAAACGGGTTCTTTGCTGTTACATGATTATTTCATCAAAACCAGTAAAACAATTAGTAAACACTAGTTATAGTGCTATATTTTCACTTTTGTTTAAAGTATTTAATTGTGTTCTTATTTCTGCTATCACTGTTAGTTTCTCTGATAAGATATATGTATTTCATCTATAAATTACAGTTGAACAAAAACTTGTCGATGAAGAAGGAAAAATAGTTTATCGACGAAAAGAGAAAAATAACTTATTAGTCTTAATTTTTCGACGGAATGCCACTGAATCGTTTTATAACCCGTGTTCACTTTTATGACTTAAACAACGCTAGATAGAAAATTCTTATCGTGACTACCTATTTTCTAGACATTTTACTTCAAAAAATGTCATATCTGACAAGAGTTATCCGCGTTGATTTTATTAACAGTCGACGTGATATGCTGATGATTCGAAAATGGTGTCTATACTAGTCTTTTTCAATAGTTTTGATTAAAGAAATTTCATATCCTATAGCGAACATTGAATAAATTCGTCTGAACTTGATAGTATCAATAACTCAAGCTAAGTAAGAAAAGTGATTTATTGTAGTACCATGACACATATTATATGTGCTTAGAAATAACCGAGACTAATCTTTACCTAAAGTTGGTTTTATATCAGTACGACTGAAATTTAAGATTTCATATTCATATAAAATATATAGGTAAAAGATCACTGGATTATCTGTGATTGTGATTGTGATGCACGTTTGATCGTAGCTAGCTAGATAAAGACCTACAATGGTCAGTATCAATGAGAGAACCATCTTCAGGGTGGCTATCTCTGTACAAAATTTTCAAACTTGAAGAAAATGTCGAAAAGTACTTCTAGAAATATATCTTTGGTTTACTGTAACTTGCTAGACATAGTCATATGTTAATCTTTTGATCAACTTGCATCGAAATGCAATATTAACGACAGCATGTGAATCACAGAGTCTTCACATCAATTTTAGAATTTTTTCAAACCAAAACAATAGGCATAGAAAGTTTTGAAATGTCAGGAATTACACATAACAAGATCAGCCTTTATGTTGGATTTCGATGTCAGTTGAATCAAGATTACCATATCCATGTAAAACATACTTGGCAATGAAAAAAGAAATCGTCTTGAAGATGACTGTCAAAATTTTTGTCAAGTTTAACAAACCTTAGAGACAAGTGCATTTTGAAGATAACTCTGTCTTTAATGACAAAAATCGCATGTCCTCAGCTTACCTCAATCAGAAAAGTAACTTACTATTAAAGATTACCAGATTCTCTTTGATTCATCCTCAGATTTAACACAGTTTCAATACTACTTCAACTTATCGGTTTTGCTTGATAACATATAAAATGAAAATCGGTCGAGTTTTCACAAGCGCAGAATAGTTAGTAAAATCTTTTTTTCGTCTGAATAGAAAGATGCGACATCTCTTATTGAGATCCATGAAAATAATATTGCTCTTCACAACTCATAAATAAATATTATTGTTTTTAAATGTCTCTGATTGGAAGAATATAGTAGCAACAAAAATAGCTTCTTCCATTAACTTATTTATTCATAGCCTTTTCTACTTATACTTAGATGCAAATACAATACTCAATACGAAAGGAAACCGATTCAAATAAAACCAATCCAATGAATAATCATTGCGTAGTACAACAAAATCAGCAACAGCAGCAACAATACACTCAAAAAAAAGTGAAAAAGCCAAATGGTCAATCACATTCAATCAGTAATAAATCTTTAAAACCCCCATCAAAAATTTTGAAACAAAAAAAGCGGTCAAATCTATTAGAAAAGAAAACTTCAACAAACCCTATATGTACGCAATGTGGTTTTGAACAATTACATGATATAACCTTTCATGAATTTCATGGTCAGCAAGGTCTTATATTCGAATGTTTATCGTGTGGAAATAATTCAATAAGATCGAACGTATCTGCTGATGAACGGGAACGACGTTTAGCTAAAGTAGCTGCTGATCATTTAAATAAAATTGAATGTCAATTTTGCCATCGACTTTGTCATTCTCATCCTGAGTATTTGGTGCACTTGAAAAACGATCATGAATCAGATAAACCAATGTAAATTTGCCCTTGTTATTGTTGTCATAGAAGCAGCAAAAAAGACGATAACTAATCAATTGAGATATAGTTGAATAATGTTTTAGTGGATTTGCATGCAATTAAGAATTTCTTTTTCTTATTTTATAACATGATGTACACATACATGTTTATGTTCTATCTTGTACTAATTTTAATTGTGGATATACTGATCATATCGACTTTTGTAAATGTGTGTACGTGCGATTACCTATTGTAGAGTATATAAAATAATCTGGATGTTTATGATGTGCTTTATTTTATTTTACATAAATTAATATTTTTCTTTGTTTGTATTTTAACTGTGTTAAAAAAAAAGAATAATATAACTAAACCGATGATTTTATTTATTTTCGTTGAATAAAAATTTTTAATGATAAGACTTGTATTTTGTAGAATACTTTTATTGATCAGTGTTTTTGTCTTGTCATGGATTTTAATGTCGGTCAAATAGTATGGGCAAAACATAATAAATATAGTATTTATTGGCCAGGTAAAATTTCTATGATTTCGAATCATAGGAATGATTCATGGTCATCAGAATTATTTGACAATTTTCAACAACAATCTACTTATCTTGTTGACTTTTTCATTATGAATCAATCGATTTGGACAACAGATATATTGCCTTATCATCAATATCGAGATTCTATGACAAATGATTCATTCATTCAATATGGTCTTCATGTTAACATAAAACAAGATTTCTTAAATGCTATTCATCAAGCAGATTATGTGAGTGGCCGTGATCAATTCACAAATAGTAATCATTTAACTACTTCGATGACTACACAACAAGAAAACTTGCTATCAACAACAGAAGACAATACTGATAACAATATTCTCTTGACGTCGAGTCCAATGTTTACGTCAAATACAGGTTAGTAAGAAACAAATCAAACTTGTAAAAACGTGGCAATGTTTATCTTCAACCCTACTTATTTCATACGCGATGCGAAAGCTGAAGGTGCACGGCTTTCGTGAGAAGTTTTAAGAAAGGAAAAATATCGACAAAACACCTACGAAAAATTTCGAAGATTCTAAGAATACGATCAATCAATCTAGTGAGACGAGCATACATAATTAACATGAATTGTTTTATTAATCGTAGAATGAAATGACAAGAAAAACGAGACAGTACTCTTATCATATCAATCTTGTTGATAAGCAATGCCACAATCAAGATGTTAGGAATGGAGGTCGAACTTATTTACGTCATCAATGGAAGAAATTTGACAAAAAAAACACATGTTTTAATGTAAGGGTCAATCACATCGAAGGAAAACACTGTCCAAAGAATATTTTCCTCATTATTTCTTTATCTACGTATGAATAGAAACTTTTGGAGTCATTATCTGTTCTCAGAAATAATAGCTTGTAACAATACTGTGCTCTAGCAGTACAAACAATCATATAATCTACGATATTAAATAATTAGAGTCCTATGAAAAATTAGGACATTTTTTTTCTTTTTCACAAACTGTTATTACAAATGGGTATATGCTATCGATATAGTTTGGTTTACTAATAGATTTTATCGTCTGACTGTTGTGGAATGATCAGATTTTCTTCGAATTGATTCTTTCTTGAATTTCAATTTCATTTAAAGCATAGATTGGCAGGCAACAGAAACTTTTTCTTTTTACACAGCTATGCAATTATTTTGATAGTTATTCATCGCCTTCATACGATTTCATGTAACTAAGTCATTGAAATCAATATATTTTCATCGATTATTCAAACTAAATTACAAGTTTTTGACACTCTGTAAATTTCATACACTTAATATAGTCATGTTTTATTTCACTCATAATTCATATTTAGGATACCACAATTCATCATACCAGCAAACACCAACATTGAATTGTGCAGTTCAATCATTAGATACTAGTGCATCAATTCACAGTAGCACAAAAGAGATATTATCTACAAATAATGATTGGTACAAAGAGCAAGGCATACTAGTTGAATCAATAACACCACCGATGCCTTCTGACAATAATCAAGAACTAGAACATGTAACTTCAATGGATGATTTTCGAAATCAAACTTCTCTTATTATAATTACATCGAAAACCTATTCAAATCCATCATGGATTTCTTATCTTTTCAATTGTCTAGCATGCCGTTTTCATCCTGCAATCATCTATATTGATGATTTGATCAATTATCAACATCCATACACATACAATGTCTATTATCTTGTTTGTCTTGATTATTTCGATTCAATCATACATCAAACATTGAATTTTACGATACTGAATAATCTTAATGTTCATGTTAACTATTTATTTCTTCTTATGAATGTTCCATCATACGAACTCGTAAAACATTTCTATTCAATGGNGATATGATTCGATCAAGTCTTTTGAAATATCTTTGTTCAAAAATCAAATATATTGAATCCAACAATAATGAACACGAACAAGTGTATTCCGCTTATTGTATTTCATCAATAGTTCAATCAGCAAATGTTCTTAATAATTTTATTAATGACCAAATTCAGGAAACACTAAAGAAAAAATTTCCATCTGATTTTCTTAATAGTAATGGACATGTTATTCATGAATTATTTGATCGACCGTCAAGTAATGAACCTATAGATGATAAAAATTTACTTGCACTAATTCATAAATCAAATGAAGATATATTAACAAATACATCAAAACAAAAGAATATTATGAACGATTTATTTAAAAGTCAGGCTATCAAAACACGTGTATATCCATTGATGTGTGAATATTATGTACAAAATATTCAACATGAGTAATAACTTCTTCTTTCTTTCCGTTGTGTTTGTTCCTTTTTCTTCTCCGAATAGTAATTCATTCTTAAGCATAGTAAACAAATGGTCGCGTTTATGTAATTTTGTCAGATTTTCTATAAAAAGCAACATCACATATTCTTTACATCGACCTACTTCTATATAGTAAACATATTGCTTCTTTTGTTTTGTTCTTTTTCTTTCCTTTCCATCAATAGTAATTGTAATTCTGTGTTGTTGTGAAAAATTCTTAGAAATAAAATTCATCAAAAAAACACCGAAACGTGTAGATTGTATAGGTTTTTGATAAAAAGCAACTGGTTTCTGGTCTGATACAATCAATAAGATTGAATACATTTTAGTTCTTGTTTGATCATCAGCTATCTTTTTTTTCGGAAAAAAGAACAAGTAAACGATGCGGCTGTTTCTTGATCTTTCACTTAAATGTCTATTGACATAGTACAAGAGCTGTCTTAGTCGGACACATTTAAGGACACGCGCACACCTGAATGTTTGAATTGGTTTAATAAACGACAAGAAACAAAAGAAGTACTATTTGTTTTTCCGTTCCGTGTTCAAAAGGATGAGAAAGACATGTGTATATGAATGCATACATTCTACTGCAAGCATATCTATACAAGTTAGTTGTTTCGTATAAAGAAAAAAGAAAGAAATTTCACCAATGAGTTCTAATTCATCGCCTAGATTTTCCGATGGTAACTATTTTATTTCTCTTTGCTTTTTGAATAATTCGTAAGAGAAAAGGAACAAATAGATTCTATTTTATAGGGCTCAATGTCGGTAAAATTGTTTGGGCACGAAGAAATGATGATGGTATTTATTGGCCAGGAAGAATAATATTTATATCGAAGAATTCATATGATTCATTTTCGGATCAAGATTATTTTAAAGATCAATCATGGTCATATCTCATTGAATCCTTTCAATATAACGAAACACATTGGACTATTGATATACTGCCATATCGAACATATCGAGATTATATGTCGAAAAACTTATCGCTTTACTGTGAATCATATCCAGAAATAAAATATCAATTTTTAAATGCTATCAAGCAAGCTGACGATGCTTGTAGAAACGAAAGTGTTCATCCTATAGAATCACATGATATGTTTTCGTCTAAGTCATTGCCAACGAATCATAAATACAATTGTAACCATTCATCAGATTCTCTAGTTACAAGCAAGTATATAATTCTTTCGTAAAAACACATTCTTCCATTTTCGTACTCATTTAGCGGTCGACGACTCAATCTTGAATAGAACGCTTGATCCTACCTTAGATTCTTATTCTCAATCAGCAAATACTTATCAGGAATCGTTATCGTATAGTCCGTACCAAACAGAAGTGAATGAAGATTACAGTTGTTCATGTTGTCCACAAGGTCAATGGTCATCAATGAACCTATTTTCAGTTGAAAATAATTTAAAATCCATGTCACAACCAAACAGTGCTTATTATCAATGCCAACAAGAAATTTGGAATTCTTCAACGGATGATTTTCGAAATCAAACTTCTCTTATTATAATTACATCGAAAACCTATTCAAATCCATCATGGATTTCTTATCTTTTCAATTGTCTAGCATGCCGTTTTCATCCTGCAATCATCTATATTGATGATTTGATCAATTATCAACATCCATACACATACAATGTCTATTATCTTGTTTGTCTTGATTATTTCGATTCAATCATACATCAAACATTGAATTTTACGATACTGAATAATCTTAATGTTCATGTTAACTATTTATTTCTTCTTATGAATGTTCCATCATACGAACTCGTAAAACATTTCTATTCAATGGTAATGGATAAACGAACGATAGTTATTCTTCAGTATCAATCAACATTTGATAACGAACCGTTGCTACTATGCTCAGGAGATCGAACAACATGCGATATGATTCGATCAAGTCTTTTGAAATATCTTTGTTCAAAAATCAAATATATTGAATCCAACAATAATGAACACGAACGATTCAATGCATCTAATATTGTTTCGTTGGATTTTTAAACGTGGAACAAAGGAGATACAGCAACGATGGGAATATTCAACCAAACATTAGAATCAAAACTATGTATGGATCATTAGAATACTTCTTATCAACGTTCGTCTATGCTATCGGTTATGCATAGTAATAAAAAATTAAACTAGCAAACAGTTTCAAAACAATTTCGAAGAAAGTTATTTAAAAAGAAATTAAAACAAAATTTATTAGCAAATGCAATTAAATCTCATTTGTTGTTTGATTATGACATGGAAGATATTCTCGAGAATGTTAATTTTTCCGTGTTGTTTTCTTTGTAGTATGCAATGGATGTCGTGTATCTATGATTGTTTTGTTTATATCTTCATCATTTACCAGCTTTGGAACAACGTGTTTTAGAATATAACGAACTCTATCTAGTATTGTAAAATCATTTGATTAGGAGTAAAAACAGTTTCGGAGATAGGATAAGATTCAATCGTCTTTGAAGGCTAAAACAATGATAATATATTGAATTGTTACATAGGGTTATGACAGGTTTAGGTGGACCCAGTAATAGGGGTGTCATATTCCTATTACTGTTACCGATAAGTGTTAATGACGTACCACTTACCTGGTAAAAGTAAACGCTGACGATTTCCCAAACACATGGTAACTATTCGAGGAAAACCTTTTGACAAATTTAAATCAATGCTTACCGAATTTCTAGTAAGTAGTAAGCACTTACTATTACCAGGTAAGCGATACTAGCAAGCGATGCAAAAGTCATTTAATTGAAAAAATTTCGAACTGTCTTAGACAGTTTGGTTGATTTAAAAAACAGATCAAATATTTTTTATGCGAAAGAGCAAAGCCTGAACTTCAAATTTTCTACCAAACATATTTTCCCAAAACGAACTTGAGAAGGAGGAAAAGTCAAAACCCAAGCACCTTTAACAACGTTTTTCTAACTTCGAAAGTTTACATTTCTCATTTATTTTGAGCCTCATGTATCTAACTTGAACAAAAAATTACATAAAAACATAGAGAATCAAAATCTCTATCAATATCAACATTGGTAAACGTTGTAGATTCGTTCATGAATATTAAATCAAAAAGCGTTTTAAACATGAAGCTGTTTGTATGATCGAGTCTTTTCCAAAAACTATCACTTCGCATTCGTATGATAGGCACCCATTATCTTTTCAAAATCATGTATGAACTCAATTTAGTCTGCGTTATTTGTTCAAAATATGTCTGACCGTAGAAATTTTGCAGAAAAATTAATTCAAAAAATATTTTTCATCGTTGCGCAATGACCACATACTACGAACGACGAACTTATTTAATCTCTGTTAGAACAGAACATATTTCAGTACAAACATCAACAGTAAACTTAACTGCCAATATACCAATGGAAAGAGCACTGTTTATGCTACAGAAGTCATCATTTTAAGTGTTGTCTCGTTTATCTTCTGATTAAAATAATAATAATAGAAAATAGAAAACCATGTTGGCCGATAGTGTAGTTACAAGAAAGTTTTTAGAGGTTCTTGGGGTTTGACTCTTTCATCTTCTCAGATTTGTTTGGGGAAAATATGTCTGGTAGAAAATTTGTAGCTCAGACTTTGCTCTTTCTAATAAAAAATAATCTGATTGGTTTACAAGTCTGCCACACGGTCTAAGACAGTTCGACATTTTTCCAAGGACTTTTGCACCGCATGTTACTAACTACTTACCAGTAAGTAGTAAAAGATAAAGATTATCATCTAGAAAGACGTAATTGATGATTAAAGTAATTACTGATCACGGTTGAATATAATATTATTCAATTATAAAAATACTTACCGCTCCCTTCCTTAAGTGGAAGTGGAAGCAATAGTAATATGACACCTCTACCCAGTAGCTCATTGGTTTGATTGCAAACATTGAACATGAATCATTTGTATTCGAGTATCATCTTTTAACAAAAAAAAAACATCAAGCTAGAGGCTGTGGGTTAGTGTAGTCTCGGTTTCACATTCTTACTGACATATGCCACTTTCATGCACGATTTATATAATAACATGTATAAAGTTGATTTTACTTGTATGAATGAAACGTTAAATTAGACTTAGAAAATTATTCTACGTAACTTTTGTAAATTGTATCAATGATTATTCACTTCTATGTTGTTAGAAAAGCATTTCGTTAGAATGTTCTATGGTGTGACCATTTCAAACATCCTTGGAAATCAGAATTAACGGTTGAATACTTCACATTATTGATAGGCATTTAGAATTCTAGTTAACGAAGTTGATTGTATTTCAAAATACTGTTGAACTTGTGAAGTGTATCAAGTAAACTATATCTTGTTACCTTGCAATAATATTGATAAAACTAAACGACTACTGTTTAGAATTCTTTAGTATTCATGCATTTGATCTTGCATAGTGCAATGTAAAATATGAAAACCAGATATTGTGTTTCTATTTATAACGTTAATTGAAAAATAAACCAGACCAGCATGGTGAGTATTCTACTTGATTCACATGGATGGCGTGAGCATCCGACAATTTTTTCTCTCTTGCTAACCTCTGACCTTTTAGTAATCGACAGATCAAATGAAAAGCACAGAATCATCTTGTTTACTACGTAGTCATTTTAAGTAGAAATATATTCTAGTTTAAAAGTGTATATTTCGTAATTCATTCGATGATTACGGTATTTTTCCCTTTTCGTCGACACATTGCTATTGAATAGTTTCAGAGCAATAATAAAGAAATCTTGCCTTGAAGGAAGAAGTAGTAAAAGAAATAACGACACTATTCTAATTTTTCGAGCGTTATATGGTCTTCAGTAGAAAGACTAGAATTGAAAAAAGACCATGCATTCAACATGGCTATCATCAGAAAACTTTAAAATAACACGAAAAAGCCTACACCAGAAAAAGACAATACATGATTAGAAATCAAACAATTCTTGATTTAATGCATTACTATCAAACGGGTTCTTTGCTGTTACATGATTATTTCATCAAAACCAGTAAAACAATTAGTAAAAACTAGTTATAGTGCTATATTTTCACTTTTGTTTAAAGTATTTAATTGTGTTCTTATTTCTGCTATCACTGTTAGTTTCTCTGATAAGATATATGTATTTCATCTATAAATTACAGTTGAACAAAAACTTGTCGATGAAGAGGTCAAAATAACTTATTAATCTTAATTTTTCGACAAAACACCACTGAACCGGTGATTACTTCTTATCTTCACTGTCAGTCCGAGCTGATTTCAACAGACGAAAACGTCATTAAGAATAGAGTACGATCTTCTTGCACATCTATTTACATGTATTCCTACGTCACGTAATGGAGTCATTCATTTTCAGCAACAGAAATTGCTCAATTCAACAAAACAAAATCAAACTATCATGTGGATTGTTTCAACTCAATGAAATTGACAGGCAATTTTTCTAAAATCAAATGTGATGTTGAGTTGGTAAAATATTTTTCTTATTTACTATTATTAATATAAATAGATCATCGTATAAGATTACTTTCTTGGAGAAATGGATGATCGGTTAATGATTGTTCAATACTTGTAATAACTCATCAAGAATAATCAATATCACTTCAATTCAGTATAAAAAAATATTAGAGACAGCGAAGTTATTTCACGGACTAATAAAAAAACGTCATTTTTCAAGAAGTCACAAAAGATAAAGAATGTCAATTGTGTTATTTCTTCATTCATTTCAAAAAATCAGACTATTCCATTTTAAAATATCAAAATTATTTTATTTCGTAATAAAAATAGATGTCTGTGATTGTGTCTGGATATTATTGTAGACTCAAAATTGCCAACATAAATTACGACGTAGATGAGAAATCATAAACGATAACAACAAGACGATGACGAAGCATACAACGCAATTCGAATTCAAACAAGCAAAATATCAAAACATGACGATTTGAAATACAATAGATGATGAATTCATAAGTTTTCCAATTCTTCAGAGGAACCGAAATCATTTAATTCTACGAAAGTACGTAAATCAAGTAGTCACATATACCTAGAAAAGTGAACTGAACGAGTTTAGATGAAATTTTGTTCGAGTTTTTGAAAATTCATTATCTTTTTTGAATGTCATTCGGAAAAGTACATTGGAATCATTGTATACATTGGTCTTTACATCTATAGGTCGTCAATTGGTTTTGTGTTTTTTTATCTAGGCTGATGCTTCAAAAGGCTTACCCCTATTTATATAAAGTTTCTATTAATAGCTTGATATTTTTCTTTCAATAAAGCTGCCATTTTCGATCATCACAAAATTTAATCTTTACTCGAAAAATGCCCATTTCAATACGCTATAGTATTCTTAATCTTAAAATGTTCCACACTTTCGTATTGGTAGAATCATCGAACTACTATCAGTTTTAATAATGATATTTGTAATCATTTTTGAAAGTCAAAACGTGTTAATAAACACCTGATGTAGCAAGAGAAAGAACCAAAATTTTTCTACTACCTTCATCGAATGATAGACTCGTTTCTGACAAAAGGTTTTCATTGTCAGAAGATCAGCAATCACATAAAATAGTTCTAGTTTATTTGAAAAAATATTCGCTTCAAATCTATGCCATGCAACAGAATAGCGCAAGTACATTTCTTTTTTTATTCGTGCTCTATGGCAACACACATGTAAAGTTCTATTAACATGCTGCGTAAACTGCTATTAGTTGATACAAGTCTAGCTCATGTAAAACATTCAAGCAACTATCGCTATCACTCGTACCATCATTGTTTCTCTTAATACCTTCTTATAATCTCCTCGAAAGAATTATCTCAACTTTAGTCGAAATATCAAAAGTTAATCTATCGATGGTTGAATGCCGAAGTCAAAGAGTCTTTTGTTGTGGAATATTGCCATTCTCTTTGTATTAGTATTTGTCATTATTTCTACTTTCGATTAAAGATGAATTTACAGCTCGAGAGTGGACTACAGATGAATCATACTGATTAGGCATTATGTGAAGCATAGGATCGAAGTTTACAAACTCGGATGCTGACAAATTTTGAATTTTAAGCCTTTGCGAAATAGATAAAAAGATAAGCAAAACTAAACTAGATCGAATCAGAGTTGATTTTCGTAAACTCTGTGTGTAAGTGATACTTCTGCTTGATTTTGCATTTTCGACTCATGTCAACTAATTTCAGTAATACTTCTCACAGGTAGTCAAAATCTATTTCTTTTTCGATACATACAGATACTGCAAATTTACTTAGCTACAGTCTTGCATTCATTTCACATCCGCATGATTATAGGTAATTATTTGCAACAGTTGCTTGTTAAATCAAAAGTAAAACTGTTGAAAGTAATGCCTTGTCCTATTGAATTATGTTTACATAATAGTACTACCTCTAAATAGCAGTTTTCACAAAAGGCAATAAGACATTCTATTACCTATTAAAAATCTTATCTACAATTGAAAACAGAAATATTTATCAACATTCATCGAGACAACTAACTGTTTTATTTTTCAACCACTCTTAAAACTCTCATTGATGAATAAGATCGAAGAAACCCCAATTAAAATCAATCGTGCCAACCAGTTAATTTGGCTAGAAAATTAGTCTTTTACCAGTCAGATATATATTTTTTTCAGAGTCCGAGAAGGTATCTTTTTCTCCACAAAACTCAACATTGAAAATTTTTTGTGTTTCTTTTATTTGCATATAACACCAGTTTTACTGATGACAGCTACTATTTCTATGAAAAACAATTTAGTCAAATAATTCTACTTATTTAACATTTATTAACTTAGCCCTTTTGTTTCAATGTCTTATTTGGACTCACGTCTATGTTAAGTGATAGTATTGAAATTAACTAAAATTATTAATCTTCTTTATTATTAATTATGCTTTCACACATTATCATTATGATTGATATAAAAATAAATCTACTGTAAGAAGTTCAATAGATTAATACAGTTAATTCATGATAAGTATATCTGAGAATCGTTTCATTGTTGTTGAAAATTTAGCTAGACTTTGGAACCTTTTGACCCTTGTCAATCATTGATAGATGTCAAAAGAGAGAGAGAGAACATATTTGAATAGGGTTTACGAAAAAAGTATTGAGCACTATTCAACATGAGAGAATATGATTCAACACAACTTAGTTCGTTATAACCCAAAATTTCAACATCAGCGAAGCATGATGAAGAGCTTGAATCCTATTGCTACAATAATTATGGACAATGATGGTTAATGGATGTGCACGAAATAACCGTTCAAATGATACTTTAAACAAATACAAACTTCGATAACACACTTTCGACATACCCTTGAAATATGATGAACTCAAGAAATCTGATTTCCCTACATGAAACATTATAATAGATATGATAGACCATGTCATATTTCATATTTTCTTATCGACAAGTTCACTCAACTTTTACTAATCTGTAAGCGTCTCTTCCACAATTTATATAGATATCACATTGGTTGTTTTACCTAGCTACAGAGCAACACAAAGGACGTATCTTGAAATTTCTCGTCGTACTTGTTAACATTCATTAACAATATTATTTCTCAAAATCATTACAATATTTAGCATAATGGAAGACTGTTGTAATATGTTTAATGATTTAAATGCGTATTCATAACTTAGAGAGGCACTATTTATATTGTTTGAAGATGAGGAAAAGAAGACATGATCCATCTGTATTTATTGACTGATTCGATTCTACCATTTTAGACTGATACGAATACAAGCACGTATAAGTTCCAAACCGTTTCAATTGTGATCAGTAAATTTTTGCCATACAAAGTTGATGTCCTCTTCTGGATGGAGGAGACAAAAATGCATCAATGCCAGCAGTATAGTATCCAGTTATATGATTGTACTAATGTTATGAGAACCAGTAATTGAGATTCAGATACTTTTAACATATATATTAGATTATTATTATTATTATTGGTGCAAGTAATATTTGAACACTTGAATAACTCATTCAAGAGTGTTAATCCTACTCCTATAAGAGTATTTCTAATATAAATGTATCAATCATGACGTGACGTTCAATAAGAGAGAAAGAGAGAGGATAAAAAACAAAAGCACTATCGGAATTTAAATTAGAAAATGAAAGTGCACGAATTGTGGGGAGTGAATATCATATAATCTTTTTCTGTTGTTTTTTCTGTGAACTTTGCTATCGAAAGTTGATAATCGATCTTTCTATCTTCAGCATACACACGATTATAATCGAACAGCATAGTAAGGTTTTTTTACACTTCGATATGCAATTTTTAGTTCAATCTCTATCATAGAAATCAATAGAGGAGTTTGCTATTGATTCCTTTAGTAACTGCATTTGCTACGACCGATTACATATTCACTTCGTCCATTACAATGTTTGATTGAGCTTACTAACAAAATTGTGTGCTCATGTGTAAAAAATGAAAACAATGTCTGCATGAATGAGAAAGTTAACATCACCTTAGTTTTATTTAAAAAATTGCCGAGAGGCAATAGTAATAAGTTTTAACATTTCTGCATCGTTGTTTTATGAATGAAAGGGGGGAAATTTTCTTCCTCTTCAAACGGATATGAACTTTGATAGTTCTACATGAATAGAGTGAATCGACTGGCATGCTGATTGTATTGATTAGTTACTTCCACTAGACCTTATTACATAGTCATTCTAGATGATCATTTGAGTTTCAAAAGATTACGAATATAATATTTTGCTGCTTGTAGATAGACTGTAAAACTAGTGTGCGAATACTGTAAAAGAAAACAATGTGTTTATAGTTTTATTTGACGCACGTTGGATTCAACATTGACGACTGACATTTTTTTTTTGAAATGAGTATCTGTTTCGTATGATGAAATATAATAGGCATAGTCTGGTACTTTTAAATATAGTGTAAATTTCTTTGTATCTCTCTGAATAAGAAATAGATACATACTTTGGTTAAATAAACGCTGCTCTGCACTTAACTCTATCATATATTTATATCACATTGTTAACTATGCTAAAGTATTTTGAAGATAAAATATTCTCCCATATCTAAACAGTAAGCGGAATAGATGCAGAGAATACATAAACAAATGTCTATTATCTTTTACTGAAGCTGCTGATGGAATCCTATGGCTATTTCCTAACATCCAAATAGAAATCCCTATGAAACACAATCAATGGAGTTGGGATGCGCCAAAAAACAGGAAAAGACTTAAATAATAATGGCTTCAAATTCAATAATTCTTGGAGTACAGACTGTATGTACAATATGTTTAGTTTCAAGAAAAAACAAAATACCAATGCATGAGAGGAAAATGAATATTTTAATTCGTCTGAGTAGACAATCAAAATCACATGTATTTGCTTCAGCAAATATTTTGAGTCATACTTATGTAGGAGACTTTGATAGTTTTTGTTGAAAATGGGAATGTAAGACGCCATATAATTCGTTTTAGCACGTTTGAATCCGAATGATACCATTTTGTTAATAATTTAAAGTTTAGAAGTATACATTACAAGTTGTTGAACTTGATGTTGCTGAGAATCTTCATAAATTTTCAAAAGATATCTGCACTCGATGTTAGTTCAACAATGATCTCTACTATTTATCAATCAATTATTTTCCTTCTTATCGACACTACTAGTATCATGCAGGTATCATTCAAAATGATATCAAGGATATTGATCAAGATTAATCAACTATTAAGAACATCGTACACCTTGTTGATCAAGTATAACACTGAGCGGCTCATCTTTATCTCATGTTGAGAAAAATATATTCTTACTTATAAATGAATGATCAGTAATTTATCAACTCAACATATTAATAGTTGAATAATGTTAAAAGAACTTTGAGCTGCTTTTTTCTCATTTTGTCTATTTTTTTCCTGCTAATATCATTTCATTTAATCAAAGAACAAACTAAATCAACAGGGAAAAAAGCATTCGGACTTCCGAGCCATTCACATGGCAATGAATCAACTTTTTCCCTTTGGACTCATTGCTTTCTATGATTCTTTAGTCTAGAGAGAGATATAATCACTAGATATATCTTGAAAAAAGGTTACTGATTCTAGAATGTTGTTACAAAAATTGAACTGACTACTCTTCCTCTTTCGAATTTTCTGCTTGCATCAGTATGTGTAAGATAATGCGGATAATTTTAATGATGTTGTTTCACTATTCAATGCATTCTGTAGATACTTTCGGTGAGCAAGATAAGAAAATTTTTTCAGTTTTCGAAATGGATTCTTTCTTAACGTACTCTTATAATAACTATGAATGATTTTCTGCATGATTTTTGATAGTCTTGAGTTGCATGCCATAGCCATTAAGACTTTGATTGTTATCAAGAATTGAAAATTAAACTCATTGTAGTTCTTACAAAAAAGATTCATGGGATAAAAACCTGGGGGAAATATTGCTTAAGTTTCATCTCGGTTGATCATAGATATTGTCAGTTAACTGATATTCTATGAGAAATAATTTACATGCATATTATTGATGATGCTAATCACACTCTCCAGCTTACTTTCTGTGTTACTGAGAAAGGTTATCCAACCACTTAATCATGAACTGGCATTTTTAAAGTGCAGCAATCATCAACTATGCTACGAGTAAACATTCTCTTTATATTACCTTATAGCTATGTAATTAAATACACTTCATATGTTGTCAAGTATATATTTGTTTGAAGACGAATGTATAAATCACTGTCGATTGAAATATGGTAAGGAAAATAAGTATCCCTTCAGGTACTGCAATGTTTTTTACGCAAGATGAATATAAATGATCGATGTACTTGTATCGTCTCGTAATCATACTCTTTACAAAACAAATCTTTTTTTGAATCATACTTTCATAATAGAACATTGTATACTGTATTCACTTCCTCTTAATACGAACGGCATGCATGTACTGTACGCAACAAAGTTTTTTAATTGATTCTACTGCGTCTATTGAACTAATGGATTGCACAAAAAAATATAGCAATAAATGCACTTAAATAATGTAGATTAAAATATGAAACAGTTTCCGCCAACGACCATACTTTTTCTTTGGGAATAGTAAGTAGGACTTTACAGTATTAAAATAAAATGTCGTTGGTAATTTCAATAGGACACATAATGAGTATAGCATAATTATAAAGAGAATGTGCTTGGACACAATGCGTCCAATAATACACTAAGCGCACATCTCGTAATTATGGATGGTCTATAGGATCAAAGTTTTCACTAACAGCAGGATAAAACTTTCTAAGATATTCATTTATAATATTGCATTCTAAAATTGAATTGTGACGAACACATCAATATCTAAAAATAGGCATCAAACATAAATTTAATCCTACACTGAGTAATGACTCTTTTATTTCGTTTACTTGCTAGTTCCATTCTTTGATCGATAAACGTATTCGAAAATAGATTGCCTGTGATAGAATACTACACGTATCTGTATAATGATGCATGTCGCATTGAAGGTAGTAGATTGAAATATTTAGTAATTAAATGATAATAGCTAAAAATGTGTGAGTTTCTCGTTTTAAAATATTTGATTTCAAGCATGTTCTAGTTCAGAAATTCATATGAAAACTTGTGTATCAAGGTTCCAACGTATATAGATATTTATTTATTTAATGGAGCTTTATGACTCTGGCAAACGATAGAAATCTACGAGTGACGAATATACTCCTCGCACTAGACAAGAATAGGACATCAAACTTTACGGTTTCAGAAGTCATGCAAAAGATTCTGTGAAGCTCAACAAAAAACTCATCAGGCTTCTAAATGCAAGCCGGTGCTTCTTTCTACATTCATCACAAAATCAATATAAACTTTAGCAATTATATTTGAAGATCTTTACTCAAGATGTACTATGAAAATAAAGAAAAGAACTGCTCATGATCGTATCATTATAAAAGTAATACTATCCCTATATGCATAGGATTCTGAAAATTTAAATCAGCGAATATATTAAAAAACTTTGAATATTCGTATCTAAAATCTTTCGTATATTGATTTTTTTGTTCAACATTAAGTAAATCTCGAGAATTAACAAACTAAATAACACAATCAATCTATGTTGATGAGTAGTTATTTGATAAATATATCTTAGAATTGCTCAAGGATTTTTTTTATCAATAGAAAACTATCGCTACCATGACTATTATAAAGTAAAAGCAGCAAACATTTTTCAGCACGTCACTGATCTCTTTTCAATTGGATACACTATTCTTTGTGTTTATTAAGAATGTCTATCCGATTATCACCGATAAACGATGTATTCGATTTCTTCATCATCATTCAATATTTGGTAATGATCAGCAATAATCTTGATAATAATAATTATTTGCAAGAAATCGAACAACGTTTGAAATAATACAATGACTATTGCTCAAAAGTTCATGTTCAAATAGTAGAAAAATACTACACATCAGAATCCAATAAAAACGCACACCAACAAATCGATTTATCTAATACTTTATTATTTGTAGATTGTAAATTGAGTATCACAGTTCAATAATTATTCGAATGCTTGCAATGAAGTTTTTCCGCAACATCAACTATTATATACACAAAACTAATGAATCGTTAACGAATTTTTCATCATTTTTAACAAACACGTATCGAAAAGAAAAAAACATGAATTGACATAAGAATAATTGAATTTCCGAAATCGTCGTTTTTCATTAGGTAATCACAATTATTTTTAGTATTATTGTTCTGTTTTACACATAATGACTTATCAATTTGCGATCTAGATATTTTTACCAAAAATAAAATTGAACATGTGTTACGTAAGATTCAATTGATCAAACGAATGAGCAGTATGCATAAGATTTATTCGTGAATGAAACTATTCAATTAAACAACAACCAAAGTAAAGAACATCCACGACCTTCATTAAAGTTCGATTATTTCAATATTTGTTAGCTGACACTGCTACCGTAGGGAAATTCAGCTAAACTGCATAACTCTAACTAGTAGCTAAAAAATAATATCAATAGACGTTAGCGTTGCTTTCGTGATCTACAGGATATAGAAAATATAAAGAATTAGCTTCCATGAAGTCTAAGCTGCATTACAATTCTCAGCATTGAAATCGAAAATGTAAAATATATCTTTCAAGAAAACAATCCTATTATAGCAACAACTGAACAATAGAAAATGATTCTACAGAATTAATAACAACTAGCTAAATCAATATTATTAGTCATAGAAAAAAAAACAGTTTTCTTTCTCAACAATTTAATAATCTTTTCCTATTTCATTAGCAAATCCTGATTCGATTTTCAATTATGAAATTAGGGGTTCAGTTATCTTTCTGATTGTATCTGGCCGATGAACATTGAACAAATGGTTGATAGAACGAGTTTCATTTACGTAGAATTACCATTTATCAGAAGATACGTAGTAAAGTATATTCTATATTCTATATAAATAAACGGCAATTCGAAGTTTCCATCATACATAAGCGATACAAGCAAGATCGATTCTACAATATTAAGAAAAAAATCAATATTCCCAAAGCTCGTACAATTGATGACGAGATGTAATCATATTTTAGAAATTCAGTAGCATGCAACAATATTTTGACGATTATAATGTCGATCTTCGAATGTTATATTAATAAGTATCATTTGTGTGTTTTGTTCGGTACTTGTTGTCTGTCGGTATGACCTCAATGTTACATGCTGTCAAAGAACGTTAATCAGGGCTAATTCAGTCAAATTAGGTCACAAGAATATGTCAGTGAACGATTGTCTAACTAGATCTGTTTCGAAGAATGTTCATGACGATCAGATTTTCATATTTATGTCATCCATTTTCAATACATTCGGTCAGTTTTATCTAATGAATTAATAACTAATCAAACGTGCTTTCCACAAGCATAGCATATTTTTATAGAACTAGGAACGGATATTAGACCTTTGTTTTATGATAATTTCTATGAAAAAATAGAAACAAGCCTCTTTCTATTCAATGAATCAGTTCTGGCAGGTGCATTATCTTTAATCAACCAATGGCGTCATCTACTGACTACCAAACAATGAATGGATATTATAGCGACGAGAGAGAAAATGGTAGTCAGCAATGCTCTTTTCTTATTGTTAACTGTACTATATACATCTGTGCGTTACCGCCGATTATATTTTTCCATTGTGAACCGTACAAAACGATAAAAAACAAATAGGATCGTAAGCATGATCGATTTATTTAATTGTTTATAGTAGACAAAAAAAGCAGAATAGATAAGCGAGTTTTTCTCATTAGAAATTAATCGTATTTCTATGGATTCATATTGAAAATATAACTTTTTTGTTCGAGTTCTATCTTTTTAACTCTTTCTATTGTGCACAAGAGACATAAAGAATGAAAAAAAAACAAAAAAAAGAAAAGACGACAAGAGGGAGTATATTTAATTTCATTCGTATTCTCGTTTGTCGATCCGTACCCTCATCATCTATTTCTCATGAGATTTTCGTGTTAGACTTTTTTTTTTGCATTTCATCTAATAGAAAAACTAAATAAAGAGAACGAGAGAGTATGTGTGTATTAGAGAGGAAACTAGAAGAAAATATTAGTAACTAGTTTCGCTTCATCATTTGTTCTTCTAAATCATGTAAATATATTCTATAGATAGACAGAATGAGAGAGACGAGATTGCAACGTCTGCCGTCTGTCTTTGTTGTTCTTCATGTGTTTTTTCTTCTTCTTCATCTTTTGTATACTTGTGCGTTCTTGGTACAGTTCATTAATTGTCGTCTTAAAACTAAATGATATCTATTATTTACAAAATCAACTTTTATTTTGATTGATTTCATGTATACAAACGAATGATTTTACATTAAACTTTTTCATTATCCACACGTTCATTTTCTTTTCTTTTTTAACATCAGATGATGACTTTCCATTCGCTTTCTGTTTATGCGAGAGTTATAGTTGTTGCCTTTTTCTCTCTTTCTCTCTCTCCTGTTTTTTCTTCTTCTTCTGCATTTCTTGCGTGTCTGATAGAGGAGATCAAGCAGTGTCCGTGTGGTAGCGCCATCAACAGCAAGACAGAGTGAAATAAAGAGAGACGGCGAATGATCTGTGGTCTGGTGTAATAGATTGGCTTGGTATCATAGATTTGTTTCTCAGCTACACTTCGTATATACACACGCACTAGGAATTAAGATTCTAATTTATTTTCAATTCAAAAGCGCTAACTAAGAAACGTGCTAAAGGATTTTGGGTGTATTAATAAAAAATAATATAGATGTCGCTAATTTTGTATAAGTCACTAAGAAGGCTTAGCATGGTAGCGATACATGGAATGACTATCGTGTATACAGGTTATTCCTTGTGCTCTATTGTCTTAAAATGAGTCTTGATCTTTAAGTTTGTATCTTGTTGTTTATGGTACAGCTGTAGTTGGACTTTTACCAAACAATCTTTCAATTGTAATTTATGCATAAATTTAAAAAAATTGTTTTTAATGTAAAGCAGCTTTATTTTCTATTTCACTTGAAATGCAATGTAATTTTTTCTTATTCATCTCTCGTTTAACAGCGTTATGGTGTCACTCAAAGTTTTAGATATGAACCCAGATGAGTAATCTTACAAAAATCATACATCAGTTCTACTTTTCTTTGAAAACATCTCTTGTGGGTAAAATTGTTTCTTCGATGAGAAAACAATGAATATCTAATTGTTTAAAATTTTTATTATAAAAATTAAAGCGAAGATTATCAACAGCGATTTATGCTAAACTCCTGAAAAAATTCAAAGATGCGAAAAAGAACAATAATGCCACATACACACAGTCATATTCTTTCTGATAGTTGATCTTTCTTTAACACACGTTACGCTGTGCGCAACCTCAATCGTGATGAGTCTTTTATGCAAAAAAAAAGATTCACCCAATGTATCTATTTTTTCTTATCACCAAATTGAAATTGCATTATATTTAAATTAGATTCAATTTACAGAAAGCGTGTGTATGTCTTAATGCATAAGTGTGCTAAATCATTGTAGTTTTAGAATTGGCGACTGAATCATCGAACACTAGACCACGGATCAGAAGAAGAAAAACGAGTCGGGTAAGCTAAAGGCAGTAATATTGCTTTTGCACAAGTCGAGTGTCGCTGAATCATTTCTAGTTGATGCAGAAAGAGAAAAAAAACGAGAGAAAAGGAGAAAGAAAAGACAGGCCAAGTACAAGAAATAAGAATTAGAAAACACTGACGTGATTGCCTGAATACCGTCGGTAGTTTTTAGAAAAAAACTACGTTGAACATAATTGTTTTTTCATTTCTTTTGTTAATAGTTTGACACTTTGGTTAGATCTTATTCATTCTTTTCCTTTGATTGTGTAGATGATTTAATGATTAATCGTCATATAGTATTTATCGAAAATCTTAGACAAACATTTGTAATCCTTTTTTTAATACATGTATAAAGAACGGAAACGGTCCACACAATTGAACGTTTGTCGCCACATTTTCTTCTATCCACCCTCTTTCTCTCTCTCGCTCTTTCCCTGTCTCTTTTCGACAATTAGATTGAGATGAGGCAAAGAAGACTCTCAAATAGGCAATTGATCGGCTCATTGACGACAGATGTTGAAATGAATGAGAAGAAGGCCGAGCGCATGTTGTCTCAATAGATATGTATACATTGATGACATTAGTCATTTTGTCGAACAAGCTTAATATTGTAGGATTTCATGTTGCGGTATTCGTACTACCCGAATAGTAGTATTAATTCATGAAATCGAAACGCATACGATTATAATTTAACGCTTTTAGGTTAATTGATTCTCTGAATCTTATACATACACAACAGCAACATCTGATTATACATGATAATAACAAAAACAGTACGTTTTCTTCTTTATCGTACAATTATGTTTGTAGCCTATAGGTTAGATCTAATGGGTAGAAAAGTCTTTTCTTATTTGATAAATAAAGACAGTTATCAAGTACATGAAAAAGAAACACAAAAAAATAGATAATTGAGTTGAAGAAACAAGTATAGATTATAAACCTGTTAGATTATCTAAATGCATGTTGACAAGTTGAAAAGATCGACGTTAGGTGTAATAACGATGGAAAAAATATTAAAAGGTGTCACATAGCATATTAGAAAAATATATATTATTCATCATTCATTGATTCATTGATTCATTTTTTCCTCCTAGAGTACATTCATGAATTCTATTCAGATAGACCATTTTTTAAATTATAGTTTCCATTACATGATTGCATTGGAATTATTCATTGTCTTGCGAATCATTTCTATGATTCCTATTGGATTATGACAATATGCAAATTTTAAAGAAAAAATAATCATTTCCGTCTTTTATTTCATAATTCATGTCAAGTTAGAGTACAATAGCTCATTAACGAAAGTAGTAAGTACGCTCTATAAATTTCATAATAGATTTCTTTGTATCGGTAAAGGTAGATCTATTTGATATAATAAATGACATTAATTGAGTCAATTTGAAATTTTTCAAGCATGTTTAATAGAAACGTACTGAGATGTACTTTGAAAATCATCGCTTACTATTCGTGTTAGTAATTCTCACGTTTGTAATAAATACATCTGCTTCCAATCACAAAAGAAATCTTTACGTATTTTATTGTACAAGCTGATGCATAAATAGTTGGGCACAGTTGTTCAACTGTGCTTCCCTTTTTTCTTTCTCTTTTCTTCTCTATGTATTTCGTGATTTATGGCCAACATCATTACCATTACCGATTCCGCCCAGTCCACCATTTATCATCGCGTCCGTTCGGTTATTTGATCCTATTCACAAAGATTGCTATATATGCATGTATATGTATATATATATATATATATATATATATGGATATATGTATATGAAAAAAAGCCTGAGGTGTCCTTCTTTCTGTCTGTCTGCCTGCCTGTCTGTCTGTCAATCTCTATATTTTGTACAATATTGATAAAAGAAAGAAAAAAACTGTCTAATAAAGGTCACAATTGTCATTTATACAATATTTATCTTTTTGGTTTCTTCGATTTTTATAGATTAATAATATATATAAATACGAATTTCAAACGAAGCTTCATGTCGGATCGAAGCCCAACTGATGATCCACTTGTTTCATTTGATCAACAGCAAACATCTTCAACAGTAACAACACCAACAAAAGCAAAAGCAAATGATCTCCTTGAAAATCAACCACTGACGGATAAAGATCCATTTGGTAATCATAATGGTAATGATACTCATGGACAAGAATATCATTCGAGTAATGGTACTAAACAGGATGAACATCATGATGGGACAAATGGTAATAAACATGTTGAGCTACATTCATTTTCATTAAACAATGATCTTTTTCCGGTGGATACGAATGAAAATGAAAAAGGTAAATTGATATTAACAATTAACAATAAAGCAAACAGTCAAAGTAAATATTTGAATATGTATTGTATCGTATAGTGTCTTCGCATGATTTTAAATTTCATCATCATGAATTTTCAACACGTAAAAATGAAGAAGTTGAAGATTCACCATTAAATATTAATTCAAATCGAAGTGGTGACGTAATGGATACGAATACACTTTTACTTGATATTGATCCTAATGCAACTCATGTGAATTACATGCAGACAGAAAACACATCATTAATACAATCACCAACTGGTCCATCAAACGAAGCATCATCACCACAGCATGATAATAATGATATTTCTGTTGAACTAACTGGCAGTTCAACTGAGGACTCCATTAAGCATGAAGAAGAAGAACTTTTAATAAGCCCTACTGATACATCAAATGATCTAATTGTATCATCACCTATCAAAGAAGAAATTCATTCACCAGTTACCGAGGAAGTACATGAAAATGTTCATTCACCAGTCGATAATCGATCGGAAGGTTTACAAATATCAGCTCAACAGCACGACGATGAAAATACATCCTCGTCTATCAACCAAGTACATGAAGATATTAGTTCTCCTGTTAAAGCAGAACAACATGATGAATTGGTACAATCACCAATCAAAGAACAACAAGAAGAAAGTCATTCATTGGTTATACAATCACATCAAGAGGATTTACAAGTACCAGCTATAGATGAATCATTTGAAATTATTCCATTACCTGCCAATGAACAAAAAGAAGAAGTTCCATCAACAGTAAAGGAACAGCCAGATGCAATTCTTTCATCGCCTGTGAGAGAAGAGCAAGCAGCCGATGCTCAATCATCAGTTTCTGAACAACAACAACAACACGAGGATTCACACGTACCGATTACGGAAGAACCATATGAAATTATTCAATCACCTGCCAATGAACAAGATAAAGATATTCATCCATCAGAGACGGGAAAGCAAGATGAAGACGTTCATTCACCTGTTCAAGAGCAACACGAAGAAATTCTTCAATCACCCATCAAAGAAGAACAGGTCGAAGATGTTCAGTCATCAGTCACAGAACAGCAGTTTGAAATAGTTCTATCGTCAGTTAATGAAGAACATGAAAATACTCAAGCACCTGTTCAAGATGCAAAACCTCAAGAAGATATTCAATCACCAATTAAAGAACAGCAAGATGAAAGTCTTTCGTCACCTACTAAGGAAGAACACGTCGTGGAAGCACAATCACCGGTTCAAGAACAACATGAGCTTATACAATCACCGGTAACAAGCGAACAAGCAGAGGAATTGACTTCGCCTATTCAGGAACAAAAAGAAATTATTCCGTCACCAGTCAAAGACGCACAAGACGAACTTTTGATCTCACCTGTGAAGGAAGAAGCTGAAACTATCTCTTCGCCTGTTAAAGAAGAAAATGAAGTCATTTCTTCACCTGTTAAAGAAGAAGTTGAAGCTATCTCGTCACCATCTAAAGAAGAAACTCCAGTCATCTCTTCGCCTGTTAAAGAAGAAGTCGAAGCCGTCACGTCGCCTGTTAAAGAAGAAATTGAAGTCATCTCTTCGCCTGTTAAAGAAGAACCTGAAGCTATCTCGTCGCCAGCTAAAGAAGAAACTCCAGTGATCTCTTCACCTGTTAATGAAGAAGTAGAAGCCACCTCGTTACCTGTCAAAGAAGAAACTGAAGTCATCCCTTCACCTGCTAAAGAAGAAGCTGAAGCTATCTCGTCGCCAGCTAAAGAAGAAACTCCAGTGATCTCTTCGCCTGCTAAAGAAGAAGCTGAAGCTATCTCGTCACCAGCTAAAGAAGAAACTCCAATGATCTCTTCGCCTGCTAAAGAAGAAGCTGAAATTATCTCGTCACCAGCTAAAGAAGAAACTCCAGTGATCTCTTCACCTGTTAAAGAAGAAGCTGAAGCTATCTCGTCACCAGCTAAAGAAGAAACTCCAATGATCTCTTCGCCTGCTAAAGAAGAAGCTGAAACTATCTCGTCACCAGCTAAAGAAGAAACTCCAGTGATCTCTTCGCCTGTAAAAGAAGAAGCTGAAGCTATCTCGTCACCAGCTAAAGAAGAAACTCCAATGATCTCTTCACCTGTTAAAGAAGAAGTCGAAGCCGTCACGTCGTCTGTTACAGAAGAAACTAAAGTCATCTCTTCGCCTGTAAAAGAAGAAGTTGAAGCCGCCACGTCACCCGTCAAAGAAGCAACTGAAGTGGTTTCGTCGCCAGGTAAAGAAGAAGTTGAAGTTGTCTGTTCATCTGCTACGAACGAAGTTGAAACGGTTTCTTCGCCAATTACAGAAGAAGCAGAACAACCTGAACCTGACAATACAACATCAGGTAACGAAGAAGAAAATACAATGAATGATCAGGAAAATGTGATTCTAACTGCGCAATCAAATGAAAGTGAACAAGAATTGAATGAAGCTGATCAACAACGTTTAATTGATGAAGTATGCGACGAAGTTGATAATGCTGCCACAGAATTAGCAGCTAAAATTGACCTTGTTACTTCACCATCGCCACCAGCTACATCAGATCGACAACCTCCACCACTATTTTCAGCAACAACAGCAGAAGGATCCTCGCCAGTTCTAGAAGCATCATCAGAGCAATCTGCCATTGCCACTGAATCGAATGAAGATGCAAAAACATCATCAACAACTGAAGAACACGAAAACTTAAAACAAGAAATACCATCTGATGTATCATCGAAATTAGATTCAACATTGCCAATAGCATCTTCACCGACAGCTCCAACAGCGACGTCACCCGCTAAAACAACTAGCTCAACAATCAAGAAATCAACAAGTACCGCACATGCACCACGCTCAACTCTTACTGCAAAATCTAAACCATTATCTACAGCAGTGACTGCAACAAAAGCTACAGAACACAAAACAGCAGCAGCAGGGAGCACCGCATCAAAAGCGTCGGAACACAAATCAACTGTTGGTGCTGTTGCATCGAAAGTTGCTGAACACAAAGCAGTTGGTTCAACAGCAAAGGCTACTGATTCAAAACCGTCTACAACAATTCGCAAGCCTCCTCAATCAACAACAACAGCAAGTAGTACAGCCGCATCACATAAACCAAAAGTAACATCGACATCTCCATCACATGAGGCATCAACAGGTCCCAAACCAACCGTAAGTGTTCAAATTTCTCAAATGTATTGTACTATTTTCGTAACTTAATCTAGCGAGATGTCCCAGCTAAACCTACAAGTTCTGCAACATCAACAGTGCCCAAGTCAAAACCAGCAGCTAGCTCTACAACAACAACAGCTTCAACACGGCCTACAACAAAACCATCGACAGGAAAACCTACTCGCCCGTCGACCATTCATAAAACTTCAGATGCAACTACATCAGATCAACAAACAACAATACTCTCAACAGCTCCTGAAGGCAGTTCACCATCATCAACAAATGCTGCTGCTGCTGCTG
Source organism: Rotaria macrura (assembly GCA_900239685.1). Classification (NCBI taxonomy): domain Eukaryota; kingdom Metazoa; phylum Rotifera; class Eurotatoria; order Philodinida; family Philodinidae; genus Rotaria; species Rotaria macrura. Next base: position 62,663 of record OENT01000071.1, on the reverse strand, counting down.
CTGCTACATCAGCTTCTACTAGTACAACAAGCAAAGCAAGTGCTCGGCCACCAGTGACGTCAACTAGACCGCCAGCAAAAGCTGCGTCAACTGGTGCTACGAGTGTTTCTGCCCATGGAACAGCTTCAGCTGTCGCATCACGTGTATCTACTTCAGCTAGTAAAACAACAGTTGGAAAAGAGCGCCCTGTATCTAATACTCGTTCTTCAGGTAACACGCATGTTATTTTATCAAAAATCATAGTGTGATTTTCTTTTCATTTATCACTCTATTAGCTACACGACCAGCTACAGCAGCTAGTTCATCAACTGCAGTTTCAGCACAACGTTCAATAAGTGCTAATCGTCCAACAACATCCGATGCAGCAGCAAGTGCAGGACGTGAAAATGCATCAGGAACAACGGTGAGATAACTAAAATAATATTCATTCTATTTTTTTCTCATCTCTTCTTGATTCTACTTGACACAATCTCTCATCATTCATCAGTAGTCGAACTCAAAATTCGACGTATCTTTCATTATTAATCATGATAAAACTAAGATGTTTTGATATTATCTTGCTTCTAATATTTTTCTTTTGAAAACATCTCCTTCCACCTGTGTACGGCTCATTATAATTCTTTTTTTTTCTAAATCGAATATTCAATCAATTTTATAACTCCATAGGTGGTCTAAATATGTTGTTGTTAGCAACATTTCATATGTTTTTGTTGCTTGTTTATTCTTTCTCATTCTTTCATAAGCATCTATTCAGTTGAAACAACATTTTTCTTTTGACATTATCACATAATAATGTCTAATGATAATTATCGTCATATACATCATATTATTTCTACGAAACCTTTACCACTATCAAATTCAAATGAAACGAATCATGCCCTACATTATACACAAACAATAGACAATGCCGACGAGGTAATACAAGAGTACAAATAACAAGAATGAAATTACAAGTTTCTTTGTAAATTTTTAAGACACCAAGAAACACAACACTACTTCATCGTCGAGTTCATTTAAATGATTTATCAGATTATCTTGTAAGTGGTGCGTCGAAACAACTCATTCTTTGTCAAACTCAATCGCCATCGATATCATCTACTTCACCATATGATGATAATTCAGAATTTGTTACTCAACAAAATGATACATTACATTCATATTCACCCTTATCCTATAAAAGATATAATTATTATTATGATCGTGATCATGATGAGCAAATAACAACTCCAAGTAGACGAAATGTGATTCAAGAGCGTATTATTCCAGTTCATCATCAACGTGCATCAATCATTCATGATGAAAAACCACCGGTAAGATTCTGTGATTCCTTATTCTATGCTTGGAAGTTTCATTAGAACTGTCAGTCGAACTTCAGAACAAACATAGAAGAAGAATTTCTAATGTTTTCGATTAAATTTCATCATTTTTTATCAATATGATTAAAATTTCATATAAAAAATCTCGACAGAAACGGAACTTGTTGCACTCAATCGTGTATGCTTGTCCAAGAAAAAGCTTTCACAATGTATCCTGAAGCTTCATTGCTATGTTTCTTTTTATTAACTTCCTTTAATTTTTTCGTTCGGTAGATCCTGACAACCCCAATGCAAATAACTGCTCCAGCTATAGTTCCGGTTGCTGGTGGTCCGACAGCAATACCAATCGTTTTCTATCAACAACAATCTATTATTCCAGCATCGGCCATATACGCACAACCACAACAGATCATTCATGCCCGTCCTTTTATTCCTCCGCAACCACCACACATCATTGTTCAAGAGCATCACCATCATCACCATCGTCTTCCAACGCCTCAACCACCGGAATCAGTATCACCAACACCCCCACCACCGCCCCCCATACCTCTAACAACAACTGAAATTACAGAAACTATTCGTACTGTTCGACGGCGGCCACATGCTAAAGAGGCTGAAACAATCATTGAACAAAGAGAACCAATACGAGTAAATATCGATGAAATGTTATTTTCCAAAAAAAGAAAACAACATGAAGTTAAATCTTTTCTAGATAATTAAAAGTGATGAGGCAATTATTGAGAAACGAAGACCTCGAGTAGAATTTGAAGAGATTCGCATTCAAAGTGATCCAATATCAAAACCTATGCGTGAAATTATCGTCGAACATTATGATACCGTTGTTGTACCACAAGAAAAACGAATCATCGAAAGAGAAATTCCGTCAATTGTAGAAGTATAATGAATTGAATGTTTACACTTTCATCTTGTATATGAACTATTTCTACTAGATCGTTGAATCAAGACCAATAATTAGAATAAACGAAGAAATAGAAGAAATTCCGATTGAATCTAAAATCGACTATGAAACAATTCAAACGCCTGTAAAATCTAATAAAGTAATTAAAGGAAAGAAAGTTATTGGTGCAAAAGTTGATTCATGGAATCGTGGTTATCAATCTCGTGGTGGCGATATCAAAATTTATAATAAAGGTTTAAAATTTAAAGATAGAGAAGAACCAATTATTGAAACATACGATAGAACATATACAAAACATCAAGGAGTTGTTCAAGTTCGTACTGATGTTAGTTCACCCGAAGAATCAACAATTGAAATTATTACTAGACCATTTGAAATAGAACAAACTAGTCGAACTGTTACTGTTACTCGGGAACTTAAAACACAACCAACGCCACCACCAGAACAAATTCAAGTAATAATCTATTGTTCTTATCAATGATTGTTGGTTTTTATTATATCCTCTTTAGATTATTGAAGAATCTGTGCCAAAACTTCAAACTATACATGAAATTGTTGAACGGCAATCTCCTGAAGTTAGTATGAAGACTATTCTAATCATAGTATAAAAAAATTAAAGTAACCCTTTCGAAAATGAGACAATCCAAGTTCCTTGCACTGACAAGTACCACGATGATTCTTCACCAAAAATTATTCAATACGCATTTACTCCATAAAAGCCAAAAACCAAATACACGTCTTCATATCACGATTGAATATATTTTTCTTCTTTTCTTAGATACCAACACCACTTCACTATTACTTAGCTCAAGAACAATATTTAACTGAACTTGAATTGGATTGTGTTCAACCAAAAGCATCCGAAATTTATCCAACAGAAACGGTAAAATGACACCTTCGTGTTCCTATTAAACTCAATATAATCAGCGAAACTTTTCACCTTAGATTGATTCGAGTACAACATATAGATTGAATTATGAAAAACAATATGCAACTTTTATACCGAAACAAATCAATGAACATAATCCAATAGAACAAACATTCAATTATGAACAACAACCTTTACCGTATGAACAGGTAAATTCTTTTTCGTGTACTATTTTTAAATTAACACATATTTTCATAATACATATTGTAAAGCTTCATCCAACTATATATGATTCTGATTATGAAAAACAATATGCTGAATATAATTCAAATCAATTAGATGAATCTCATCAACTCGAACGAGCATTAGATTATGAATCAACAAAGTTATCTTTTAAGCAAGTAAATTATCGTTCTACTATGTACTATGATGCAAAAAAGTTCATTTAGTCTTTCCTTTACGAGTATCCAACTAGTAGTGTATTGAAATCAGACTTCTAAAACTTTATGTTTCAAATGAAACTATATAAGAAAATGAATATTCTAAAACAATCATTTCTCATTCAGTTTCAGACAACAAACTTGACCATATTTTGGAATATCGTTCAATTTTTACTTTTGATGATTATAAATGCAAAATGAATTTTTGTTTATAGCTTCATCCATCAACTTATAATTTGGATTACGAAAAACAATATGCAGAATGTTTTTCAACACAATTCAATGAAAATCAACAACCAGAACAAATATTTGATGATCCTTTATCGAAATATTCATCTCAACAAGTATGTAGATTTAAAAATAGAAACAGAAACAGAAACACATGTATAAAGTAACTTATGAAATCCAATGTCTTACGTTTTTAGCTTGAACCTAATGTGTATGAACTTGATTTTGAGAAACAATATGCTCTCTATGAAACAAATCAATATGATGAATATTATCAACCTGAACGAATATTAAACTATGATTCAACAAAATTATCGTTTCAACAAGTAAAAGAAACTGTCACAATTATCATTCTGATTTTTGAATTCATTTTCTTTCATTGTTTTAGCTTCAATCAAATATTTACAATCCTACATTTGATAAGCAACGTGCAGAATATACATCCAATCAAATACATGAATTACATCAATCTGAAAAAGTATTAGTTCGTCATCCAACGAAATATTCTATTAAACGAGTAAATATTAAAATAGATCAATTGTAATTATCTCTACTATATTTAAATCTTGATTAATAGCTCCAATCAGATGTTTATAATCTCGATTTTGATGAACAACATGTAGAATATTTATCTAATCAATTGAATGAAATGAATGAATCCGAGCAAATATTTGATCGTGATCCAACGAAATATTCTTTTGAACAAGTAAATTTTATGAATTAAATTTATTACACGTAAATTTCTTTCTTTCTTAGCTACATCCCGATATCTACGATCATGATTTCGAAAAACAATATGTAACCTATGAAACAAATCAATTTAATGAATACAATGAACCTGAACAAGTATTAGATTATCAATCAACTAAGTTATCTTTGAAAGAGGTACAAACTTTCGAATAGTATCTAACAAGTATTCATGTTGACTCATTTCATTTATAGCTTCGTGCAAAGACATTCAATGATGATTTTCCACGTGCATATGCAATGTACTCATCAAGAGAATTTCAAGAAGATCAACCTACCGAACAAGTATTACCGTATAATTCAATGCAGTTATCGTTTGATAATGTAAAAGACAATCTTGTTTTTTATTTTTATTTCATTCTGTACTATGAATTGTAAATCTTCTATTTTCCTTGTCTAGGTATCAGAAAAATCTATGGAATATTTACTTTTCAATCGAGCACTTCATGCTGTGTGTGAATATGTAGATGATACTATTCATTATTCAAGAGTTAATTCATTTGATGAACGTATCCGACCGAAAAGTGTTCAATTACCAATACGAAAATTAAAATTAAAATTAAAACATAACCGTGCCATATCTCATGAACCACCATTGATTCTCTACCGAGATTCAACAATTGATATTCCTGCTGATCGTCAAAAACTTTTGAAATTTATTCCAAATAAAGCAATACAAAAAAAACTTGCTTGGAAAAAAATTCGATATGCTGTTGCACGTATCGATTGTTGGAATAGAACCTATCGTCGACATCCAATAACACGACATCATTTAAAAGTTTCAAAAACATTCTATGATCCAAAACCGTATGATACATGGAACGATGGCTTATTAGTACCTGGCACGTCTCGAAGTTTTCAAAATTATTTGAAACGTATCGAAGTTAAACCTAAAATTGATTCATGGTTGAAAAGACCGTACAATGAACGTGTATCAAACATCAAAATAGTTAACAAACCATTAGAAATTCATGGTAAAACACGTATTGATACTTGGTTAAAATTATCGATTCGATCAAGAAGTACAAGTGCACGAGTAAGAATCATATCGTTTTACTTCTTCTTGGAAAAAAATTATATTTTAAAATCTTGCCTTTTGAAAAGATTATTAATCGACCAGTACAAATAACTGGTAAGAGTAAAATTGATAGTTGGTTAAAGCCACCTCGACGTACAGCTCATAGTGCATTTGAAGTAAGTCAAGTTTATTTTGAATTTCTGTTTTTGTAAAAAGACACTGATTTTCTTTTAGGTTGTTCATAAACCTTTACATGTTATTGGACACAGTCGAATCGATACATGGAGAAAAGATTACATACATCCGACGGCTAATTTTCAACGTGTATGAAAAGAATAAGACAAATGCTTTTTGTTTTCGTTGTTTTACATATATTTTTTTAATGTCGTTAAAGATTGTTCATAAACCAATACAAGTGCAAGGGAAAAGTCGAATTGATACTTGGCTTCGACAACATCCTATAAAAAGAACAGTAATAGACAGCGAATAACTTTGATCTCTAATCATCTGTTTTGCATTAGATTGATAAACCTCTTGTTATTGAAGCTCGAAGTCGTATTGATACATGGAGAAAGCAACAATATGAAGAGAAATCACAATTACGAAGGGTATGATTCTTTGTTCGATTTAATAATCTAGTAGCAGAGTCATATTAATAAATAGTAAACATTTCAATGAAAATCCTTACGTACATATCCATCCATCTTGAGATAATTGATTTCCAAGTTGAATCGATCATCATTTTCTTTGACAGTTTGTTGATTAACTCGAGAATAATGTATTACCTATCATAGTTTAAGATCAGAATTCTTCATTGCATATTTCAATGGAATGTAGTAGTCTAGATGAAAATTTATGTTAATTGGATATGACCTCGAATTCTTTTAGACATTATCTTTGTATGATTAGATTTTTCATCAACCAATACAAATTGAAGGTAAAAGTCGAATTGATACATGGCAAAGATTGCAAACGAATACGTTATCTGATACTTCGAAAGTACTATTGTGAACATTGTTTCTGTTACTAAATACTTAAATATTTGTTTATTAAGGTTCTTCATAAACCTATTGAAATCATCGGAAAAAGTAAAGTTGATAGTTGGCTTAAAAGTTCAACCGATCAAACAAGGCGACGACAATTACCTTACGTAATTCTATGCTTAATGGTCTATGGTATACAATGTTTATTTTTATACATTGTTTTCTATGTAGATTCATAAGCCACTCAATGTCAATGCTCGAAGTCGTATTGATACTTGGCAAACAACAGGATTAAAACGACGACGACGACGAGCTCATAGTGCTACAGAAGTATGTCTTAGTGAGTTTTGTTGCCTACAAAATTTATTTGATTTGGTTCAATTAGATTCATAAACCAGTTCATATTATTGGTCAAAGTCGAATTGATACTTGGCAAACATACGAACGAACACTTCCAACAACTAGAAATGCTATAATAAATCGTCCAATACAAGTACAAGCTAAAAGTCGTATTGATACATGGCAAAAACCAACAGAGATATCATATTATAAGAAGAAAACAATTATAAATCATCCAATTCAAGTTCAAGCTAAGAGTCGTATCGATACATGGCAAGTTGCTAAGCTACGTCGTCGAGCTCATAGTGCTACTGAAGTATGAATCACTATTTTCTTGTATCATTGCAATTGATTTCTAGTGTTCTTAGTTTTCCAAACCTATTCATATCGTTGGGCAAAGCCGTGTAGATACTTGGCAAACATCAGAAAAAATAGCACATTCTAATAAAAATCAATTGATCAATCGTCCTATTCAAGTTCAAGGTAGAAGTAGAATCGATACATGGCAAACAACTTTCCCATCGCGACGAGCTCACAGTGCTTTAGAAGTATTCTTCACAGATAGTTTTTCGTATTTTGATAGAATAATTGATTTGTTTTGTTCGTTAGATCCATAAACCTGTTCATATTATTGGACAAAGTCGAGTCGATACATGGCAAACATTCGATCGGAAACCTCAGACGACTAAAACTCGTTTACTAAATCGTCCCGTAGAAGTTCAAGCAAAAAGTCGTATCGATACATGGCATGCAGATTCATTAAGTCGACGAGTTCATGATCGTACTCAAGTATAGCGTTGAGTCTTTTTCTATAAAAAAAAAGAAGACGATTATTTTATCATTTATAGATTCATCAACCTGTTCATATTGTTGGACAGAGCCGTGTCGATACTTGGCGAACATCAGAAACAAAACCTAAGCCTATTAAAACTCATCTAATACATCGCCCGATTCAAGTTCATGCAAAAAGTCGAATTGATAATTGGCAAACAGTAACATCAGTTCGTAGATCTCGTAGTGCTACGGAGGTAATAATCATCGCCAAGCGAGTAATCCGTTTTTTTTAATTAAAGTCATTATTTTTATAGATTCATAATCCAGTAAACATTATCGGTCAAAGCCGTATAGATAATTGGCAAACATTCCAGCCGAATTCTCGACCTAAAAGAAATCACTTGATTCATAATCCGCTTCATATACTCGGTAAAACTAGTTTAGATACGTGGCGCAACGAGTCTCTACATCGAAGACGACGTCATAGTCTATCACCTGTACGGTGAATTCTATCTAATTATCATGATCTTTGTTCTCTATTCATTTTTTTGTAGATTAATAAACCATTGCACATACTTGGTCGAAGTCGTCTTGATAATTGGAATGGTTTAATAGCAAAGTCAAATAATCAATTAAAAGTTTTGCATAAACCACTTCATATTCATGCACATTCTGTCATTGATAATTGGCAAACAAAAACGAATCAAATACAACGATCAACAAGTGTCCCAATCGTACACGAAAACTTAACTATTCATCATCCAAAAGTAGTGTTTACAAAAAAAAAGAAAAGCGTTTTTTTTATCGACTAAGATAATTTACTATTTTGTTTTATTTGAAGAACTTGATTAGCTATCCAATTCAAATAAATTCTCGTTCTCGTATCGATACATGGCGTGATGAAACAGAAAGTCATCTTTTACCATCGCCGAAATCTATCTATCAACCGATACATAATATTCAAGCTCGATCAAAAATCGATACATGGATGTCCAATATTCGACGTGATAATGATCATGTTCATCGAATGGTTTGCATTTAAAGGATTTATATTTGATTTTCAACTTTTCATTTTAATTAGATTAACAATCCTCTTGTTCATATTAATGTACAGAGTAAAATCGATACTTGGTCAACAGTACGACAAGGACGAATCGTAAAAAAAGTAAATAGTAATTATGCATTCATCGTTTTAAATCAATATCCTATCAATTCAATAGAAAAACATTGTGAATCATCCGATACATGTAATGGCCCGATCGAAAATAGATTCATGGCAACAATTACAAGAATCTATTGGTCAATCGAGTGGTCCTACTGTAATTAAATAAAAATGAACAAAAGAGAAAGTTAATTCATTTATTCCTATGTCATATATATTAGATTAAAAATCAACCATTTCATGTTTTCGCTCGTTCTCGTATCGATACTTGGCAATCATCTTCGAAGAAAGTATCGGCTTCATCAGCAAGAGCACTGGTAGAACTACTTGTTTTGAAAAATCACCTAAAAAAGCAAACTAAAAATTTTCTTTTGAAAAGTTTATTCATAAACCAGTTCATGTTCAAGCACATGCAAAAGTCAATACTTGGAATAATAGTAATCGAATTATAAAAAGAAATACAATATCTGAAGAAACAAATAATTTGATACATGCCAATACTCGATCAAAAATTAATACATGGCTCAAACCATCATCAGAAGTATTCATTTTTCTATATATTTAGAATCTACCATTCTTCGTTATATCTGATAAGGATGCATCTCTACGTCGATCAAAATTACTTTCTAATCCATCCATTGAACTTTCACATGTAAAACCAACGATTAATACTTGGAATAACGAATATAAAAAGCCCATGAATAATATCGAAGTAAAAGAAGATTAATCAATGAAATTATTTTCTTTTCTAACTGTATGTACAGATTTTACATCGACCCATTTATTTTGAAGCACAATCAAAATTAAATACATATCAATCTCAAGAGTTGTTACGTAACAATCAACAATTTCTTTTGGTATGATTCTGTTTTATTATCTTTTAAGTATCTAATGTATATAATTTTCATGTTTCTAATTAGAATTCTTCTCGAACATCTCGACCATTTCATATTGAAGCTAACTCAACCATTCATTCATGGAATAAAAGTCAAACAACAAAACAATATCAATCATTGAGTCCCATACAAAATCAACAACGTATTTTTATTGATTCAAAGCCAACTATTCAGACTTGGAATTTGAATGTAAATTGAATTATTAAAAATTGTATTCTCATACGATAAGAATTTTTTTCAGGAACCAATTAAGACACAATTCAAAAGAATTGATGTACATCAACCAACAAATATTATTGGAAAATCTACATTAGATACTTGGAATAATGTTTCAAGCAAGTCTATGAAACGAAATAAAAAAGTATACACACAGCCTATACATGTTGAGTCACATTCACATATTGATACATGGTCAGATAATATCAGACAACAAAATTCATTAACTAGTAACATATATGAACAACCTACCATGATTCATTTTGATAATGTTAAATCAACGATTGATAATTGGAATGATCATGTAATGGAAATAAAACACATGAAACTTTCTATAATTGAAAAAAAAATTTTATTTTATCTTTCAAGATTGTTTCATCAAGGTCACGATCATTGTCAATTGAACAACAAATGCAACAACAGGTACGCACTGATTTCATTCCAAGTAAAATCTTTCAAGAAAATTTTACGTAACTATTGTTTACAAACAAACGAAAGTCCATGCTGTAACTAGGCCACATTAGCATAACTACTAGTATTTTTATTTTCAATCAAACATACTAGTATTTTCGTGACGACGAAGAAAGATAAAAATTATTTGAATACAAGTACTGGAAAACAATAATACTCCCCTTCGTTTAGAACTCAGTTCATGTAGTATATGCAAATTCCATGAAATTTTCAGGATATGTTGCGACTATATTGGAGAGATTACGATAAAAATTTCAGTCTTTTATCATGACGTTTAGGGCAGATATTCACCAAATAAGAGTCAAAAAAACATCTTTGGTATACAAAAGTTCTCAGTGGGTCTTCATTCTACACATTTAATTGTCTTTGTTTCAAAAAGAATGTTAAGATGCGAAGCATGACTTCGCCCTTTGTTCAAAATTGTTAGATTGTATGTGGAAGAAAAATGTGCCAAATTCAATGACTCAAACAAAGACGCTCTAGAACTGGACACCAATTTATATAAGTGGCTGCATACATAATAAAGTCAAGCTTTATACAAAAAAAAAAGAACTAAGTCATGCCCTCCATCTTGACATGCTGTTTCAAACAAAAACAATTATGTGTATAGAATAAAGATTTACCGAGAGAACTTAAGGATGCGTGATCGCAAACCCATAAACAGAGAAAAAACGAAAAACATTTTCCATAAATTTGATCTGAAAGATGCATATATTTCAATGAAGATGGTCAAACATGTTGACCTCAAATGATGTTTTTTATTAAAATTCATAATGTTTCTGACAGAGTTAACGTCGGGCTATCATCTTCTCATGTATTTATTCCCATTTCAACTAGTAGCGGTGGTATTTCGACTCATGTCATCGTAGTGATTTTTTCTACTTGTTGAATATAATCAAAATATAATGATTAAAACAAATTGAATAGAAACATCAGAAAATTAAGTATTCTAAGACTCGATGCATCTCATGCATAACTTTCGATAGATGTTTATTCAAAATACAAGATCTTATAGATTTTTTGGAATATTTCATTTAGAAATCGTTTTTTCTTAATCCAAAATCATCGATTGATACTTGCCAAGATGATTCGAGATCATATCAACGTTCACAGCAAACTATTATCAAAGTTGGTATTAAAGACGAACGAAAAAACATCGTTTCTAAAACTGTTCGACTTTATTCAGACATTAGAACCATCAGTAATTCATGAAGAAACGTTGAATACTTCTAGTCCTATAGTGGAAACAAATGATGAATATCAATCACAAATGAAACGTCGAACACATGTATGAATCTTGAGTTTTGTGTTTTTAATAATGACACCTTGAATCTATGTTTATTTAAGTTTCAACCTATTTCCAATATTGATTGTTGGAATTGGTCATATCCAACTCGAGTACATACACTTGATAATTGTATTCAATGCCATTTTATTCTTTCAATTTATGAAACAGCAACAAATTCATCCCGTAAGACAAACATCTATCGGAAATGATTCCTATGTTCTATCGAACTATCAAGTAAATATTTTTCTAGACAAAATCCTTTTTTAAATAAAAAAAAAAAGAAATCGATTTTCAATTTTGTAGCTTTTGAAATCGAAGTTTTCATTAACAACATAATCATTTGTTGAATAGATCGGTTTACCATGCTGTTTATCTTTGTTTATACGATGATTCGAAACTTCAGTATTTCACATTCTAAACTAGAGTCTCTTGTTATTCTCGTTAAACATATATTTCTATAAATAGAAGTTGACTTTTCGAGGTATTGAATATGTCATTGTGTTAATATTCATGAAAAGAAAGTATTTCACATAGATAATAATACTGAGGACTGTTGCACAATTTCGAACAGCAAAAAAGGATTAATTGTATAAAATAAATATCCACAGAGACTGTCAGATTCCCTAATGGCTTCATAATTAAATTTTCCACTCGAAAATGTTGAAAGCTCAAGTACACCTGGTCTAAGATCAATCTTGTTCTCATAGAAAACTTCTATTAAATTATTTCATTCATTTCTATTCGTATTTAGATTCTTCCACCAATTCAATCACCGACATCTGAACGTTTGGTAGACGTTTGAATTCTCTACTAACATACATGAATTACCACATGCTTTTTTCTATTTATTTTTAGTGATAATTATATTTTCTTATCTGTCTCTTACTCTCTCTCTCTCTCTCTCTCTAATGAGCCGTACACAAATTCCCTATGCCTATTTTTCTTTTGAAAATAGTAATTATCTATATTAAATTATATATTTATATTCCAGGCTTCTAGTGGTAAACCACAATGGAATTCGACTACATCTAAAGCAAGCTCAGTTCAACAATCAGCAAACAAAGCAGCAGCAGCAGCAACTACTACTACCAAGGTAATTAATTAAAAAGTCTAATAAAACTAAAATTCTCTAGATATATTCTTGGAAAAAATATGCAAATAACTGAATACCCTTGTGATTTTGAACTTGTTTTTACTTCGATATGCATTCTTATGTTGATTTCATAGGCTTCAAATCAAAAATTACAATGGAATGCTAAATCGAAAATAGGTTCATTCGACAATGCTCATCATAAATCAGGTGGCGTTGCAGCTAAAGTATGACTCAATCTTATTTCATGATGAGCAAAAACAAATAGAAAATCTTTCTTGTTTTCTGACAAGGCTGAAAGTAAAAAACCTGACTCGAAAGAAAAATCCAAAGCAAAAACCGATACAAATGCTCAAGAGATCATGACATCAGGTGGTGATGGAAATGAAGCTAGTGCAACAGTTCATGAAGAACAACATCAAGGAGTTGATGAAACGACATCAAATGAAATCATGGAATCACAAACACATAACGACGGTGACAAATAAAAACCAAATGATTAATAAGAGACAAAAGAAAACAGATACATTTCAATTTTTTTCTCATTCTTTTTTTTCTCTTTGCTTCTTATTATTTAATCTTCAATAGTCATTATTATATAATCATCGTCTGTGAGAATAATAAATAAAACAAAACAATTAAAAAAAGAATTTAACAATTTCAATCGAAGTTTCTTTGTAAAACTTTTGATATAATTATTGATCTATTGCTTCATTTTTGTTCTTCTTGCTTGATCTTATCATAGCGCTTTACTTCTCTCCTTCACCATAGATTTACATAAAATATTGTCTTGTTTTAACTAATATGGATGCAACAATTTCGATGTTCTTTTTAGAGCTAGGCTCGCTTTCTTTCATTTCATTTTTTTTTGTATCTTGATCTATACAACATTTCTTTCTCTTAACGCGTGTCTGTTGATTGTTTACTAGACAAAAAAAAAAGAAAAAAAAACAAATCCATGCTTTTTTGTTCGTCTTGTGTGAGAATAATTGTTCTAGGCAGAATGCATGAATTATTTCATTTTATTGTTCTACACACTCGCACATTCTCATTAATTAATCAATCAAGATCTCTTCTTTTTTTCTTATCTTTTTTTTTCGATATACGCACACACATATATATATATATATATACACACATGAATAAAAAAAACAAGAAAAAAACATATTCTAATGACTATTTGATTTATGCAATACGTATTCACATTGTTGTTCGATATGAACGATGAACACATTTCATGTTTTGTCGTTGCCTCACAATAATTTGCAAAGTATAGAATACAGGTCTTAATGTGCCGGACTTGGATCGACCTGGTTCGATTCGAAGATACCATGGACGAAAACGAATTGAATGAAAAAGAATATATCAACCGATTTCATAAGTTGCCTACCAATTCTTTCTTGATAAATTCATGGAATTGTTTGATCGGCTAAAAACTTTATGCAAAGATGCAATGAATGTAGGAGAAACGAAGCATAAAAAAGTATTTTCACCGTCTTGTGAAGCCGTTTTTATGCTCAACAAAATGTCTTTGCTTAGCTATTCACGTTCATCTTCGATTGCACCGGATATCTCTACGTCTAGAGCAAATTGATAATATAGTAGTAATACGATCAATCGAAAATTTGAAAAAGTAATATGTATTGGTTCTTTTTGTATTACAATTCGCTTCTTAAATTTTCGTGAACTTCTTTTTTACTCCTGATATATGATGTTCAAGTGTGAATTAAATAGTTGCCAAGATATTCATATTATTGTTATAAAATTAAACTATTATCCATTTTAAACATGAGTTTGCATGCGTATTTCTTTTAATAACTATGCACAAGAATAAGATTAAAAGGATGCGATTCTCACCGTTACAAAGATGACAATCAGGACTATAAATTCATCAGAGCATGAAGAAACACGAATAATTTTTACTGGATTCCCTGGGAATTTTCCGACAGTCGATAGATTGTTCATCTAGATTCGTATGTTTATCATTCAAGTCTATCCATATTGTAACTTAATGTGTGCTATATGAACTCAGGAATTTTCAGAATTTTCTTATTTTCTCTTAGGAGGAAGCAGAACTAAATCTGCCGAATTTTCAATCCATGCTGGAATACACTGAATTGTGAAATTTTGCCTTGAGACATGTCAAGTGGCCCAAAGTATATTCTAAAAATTTTAGTTGAAAAGCATGGTCTTTCTTTAAGATATTCTATTTCCAAATGAAATCTCGTCTCCCTAGCTGTTCGTGGAAAATGACTATTTTTCTCAAGTTCAATGTCATGAGAAACGAGCATATCTATTTTTATACTCCGAACTTTGCTCTTTCCAAAGGTGAAAACCACACCCTTCTGTCGTGTGCTTGTCAAAAGTTATTCAAAAAACCAATCACCTGCCATGTTTTTAGGGTTATGTATTTTGATGTTAAAGTTATTGTTTGAATTTATTCATTACATGCAACTGATTGTAACTTCATTTATCAAATAAAAGAAAAACCGAATGATAGTAAATAAATTGCTGGTATTAGCATGGCAAATTGACATAGCTGTTGGGAAAAATTGCCAAGGATGATCAGCTCTTAGACTAGTTTTCCTTCATCCATCCTGTCCATTGAAACTTCTAGTATAGAATAGCGAATATAAATTCACTGGTTCTTTACTAGATAATGAAAATTAACATTCAGATATTTTGACAAAAGGATCGAGACTCATCGCTGATTTTCATTTATCGGTGAACCCCGATAAAAAGTTCTTCATTACAATTAAGTAAAATTTCTTGACATAGAAAAATAAACTAACCGTGTTATTGGTGCGAAAGTTTGAATCATAGTCAATCGATATTTGGGAACTAGTGAATGACATGTTTAGTGTTTGTTCATGTGACAATATCTTTCAGATTATTTCTATGAATTCTATTCGTGTTACACGGTGATAATCTTTCACTTCTTCGGGTTTAATTCCGTAAAGATTATATTTGGCCGTAGAGAGGCAGAATGACCCGTATGTCTTGAGTGACATGAAAATTCGATGTCTGGTTGACTTCTGATGCTTCATTGAAGCGAATCATGCATCATTAGAATCATATAAACTTGCCCGTTTTCTTACTATTTCGAGTAAAATATTTCATTTCCTAAATTTTACTAGTATATACTTCTTTTGAATTTCCAATTGATATCACATATTTCAATCGATGAAATTTCCTCTATTGAATATCAGCTTATTGAAAACTGTTCATTTTTATTGGTGTGGCAGTATTAGAAAAAATATCGCGTGATATTGTTCAAAAAAAAATCATTAGCTCTCATTAATCACAAAGACTGTGTTATTTTATTGTTGAATCCAAAAACGAAGAATTCTAGAACAAAAACAACAACATTCTGAAAATTATTTGCTACGAAAGTATGAAAGATAATTCAATGCTATTATGAATAGTATAGTCGTGCAACAGTTATATTGATGAAATGAAAAACGAATATGAAATAAATCAGTAGCAATACATTTGTTTTGTTATAAAAATCAAAATTAGCAGTTTATAAAACTAACAAGTAGAAGAAACTCTATTGCACTCTTTACCAAATCACAAATCATTAAATGCCATCCTATGATATTAATCAAACATGATCGAGTAAAAAATCAAGAATTAATCATAGTTTTGCATTTTAAAATCAACCTCTAGACATTCACAATTGAATATTTATGAAGGCAAATGAAAAAAAAACCTACTCATAATGAATGTGCTTACGCACGCACAACAATCTTCCTTCATTCAGAGTGTGTTTAGTGTTTTCGTTTTTATAATGAAAAATATGTACTAGAGAATTTTAAATAGAATGATCAGCATTAGATACAAATTGATAATAACTTCTTGCTGGTTTATATCATCGTATGAAATTCAGTAGAATATGATAATTAGACGAAACTTGCTAGGTTATTTATGCAGGATTAAGTTTCTTTTGTAATTTACAACTATTGAGATAATTCGTTAGTACTAATGCTCTAATTGGTTGTTAACTTTTCATACAATTTGGTTTTCATAGGGAAGGCTTATCAATAAGCCGGATTTATTGTTGAATAGTTACGAAACAATGGATACGATGACATAATCTGAACATTCTTTTCCGTTACAGATAACCGTATGTAATCTGTGATTGATGAATTCTACCGTAATCTTTTCCTTTTTGACAATCTCAAATACAATAGAGCGGACATAAAACCAAAGAATGATTATTGTCGGACTGCATAGATTGATGAAAAATGATTACGAATCTTTGTCATGAATGATTTTTATCAAATTCGTCAAGTTTTCTATTTAAAGTAAGTCGAATGAAGAATGTTTTTTTTTTGTTTTCGGCAATAATGATTTTAGACCGTGTTCATCAGGTTTGTATGGTGTTGTACCATCAGTCTTTCATGAATTAATATTCATGAGAGTAATATTGTGTAAAATAAAATTTCACTGATGAATGAAATCGATTCATTTTCTTGAGATACACGTTTTTTTTATTTTAAAAAGCGATGTATCTTTAATGAAATAAATAACTATCAGCTTAGTTTGAACGCGTAGACTTTTGATCTCATATCAATGTTATGCTTACGATGAACTTTGTATCTATTGTCCTAAATCTCTATAAAAATGTGTGAATACATTTTTAAAACACTTAAGTAATGAAATAAAATATATTCGTACAATATATTTGGACGAAGTCAAAACGCAACGCCAACAAGAAAGTGTTTGAAACCATGAAATAAATTTCATTCGCAATCTTGAATAATATTATTTTCATGTTGAAACGAACGAAAATATATTTTGACACAATGATGTCGCCGAGAATCGCTGTATTTTCATTCACTGCCATCTATAGATTTGCATCATTGGTGTTAAAAAGTTATTATTATTTGTTTGTTCGTTTACATCTATTGAGTATTATTATCAACTGAAAAAGTAAAAACTAAATCGTACAATCTATACGAGTTGTTGATAAGTTCAAAGAATAGTTTATATATTGTGGGCATTATTACAAACTTCATACAATGAAACAAGTAAGACCTTCATCTGAATGTATTTTCGTAGGAAAACACAAAATGAAAAATAAAACAAAATCAAATCATTTACGGAAGCATGATTTTATTTTATCATGCTTTACTGTTTCAGTGTATTGATCAGTATAATGCATAATTAAGAGAACGAAAGACGAAAAGGGATCAGTGTTGCACTTTTCGTCTTTTGTTAATCAAAGACAACAAAAAACGCAACTGTTCGGATTTATATAGTACTCTCATTTGTTTGTCGTGCGTTTAATTCATTAGGATCTTCTTTCACTATTTTTTTTGTCTACATGTTTTCATACATAAATGGATGGACATCTTAAGATCAAGTGTTAACTGTCCTTCTTTCGAGTATTCGAGAGAAGACCTACTACGACTTGCATAGACATGCACATGTTTATATATATATATATGGTTTTGAAATAAAAATTTCTATCAGATATGTTCCGATTTTGAATCGATTATTTATTACAGTAGATTCTGTTTCATTTATTGAGTTATAGAAAAATAATGTAGTGTATGTAACAATATTTCTTTCGTTCGTCTGTATACAAAAATTGTCCTGATTGAACCTTTGAAATCCTTTTTTTTGCTACTGATTAAAATTAAAATAAACTAAAATCATGTACAGGTAAGAAGATAATGTTCTTCGTTTGCATAACGATATAAAAGAGTATAGAACGACAAACTAATTGATCTCACTCTTCTATTCTGTATAAATAGAGAATTGTGGAATTGGTTAATCGCTATTTTGATTTCACTTGGACAAATACATGGACACGGCCGAATGGAAGAACCACCCGCTCGAAATGCTGCATGGCGTTATGGTAGAGTAATATTGAGAATAAATTTTTGAAACTTTCATATTTTCCAGGCTTTGACGTTCCTGCTAATTATGATGATGTTGGATTGAATTGTGGTGGAATAGGTGTTCAGAAATCCAATGGTAAATATAGCCGAAACATAAATTGTCAATAGAAATATTCATATGTAGGTGGTAAATGCGGTGTTTGTGGTGATTCATATAATGGACAACGGTATCATGAAGCTGGTGGAAAGTATGCGACGAATACCATTGTTCGACATTATTTATCAGGTGGATTAATTGATGTGAAAATTTTGGTATTAATGATAATTCGAAGTTTTCCTACTCAATAGATTAGAGTTTTTCAACATTTTTTCTCTATTCTATTCATAGTTATCAGCCAATCATAAAGGCTTTATGGAGTTTCGTCTATGTCCAGCATCTAGTTCACATATAGAAGTAACACAAGAATGTTTAGATCAACATATACTTGATATACAAGGATCTGGTAAACAATATTCTGTCAGTGAAGGAATGAGTTCAATTTTTTTACAGTAAATCATATGAAAAAAAAATAATAGTCATAAGATAAACGATTCAAATATTTTTGTCTAGTGTTGAATTACCTCGTGATTTATCTTGTGCGCGATGCGTCCTACAATGGCGTTATCATGCTGGTAATAATTGGGGTAGAAATATTCGAACAGGTGAAGCATGTCTCGGTTGTGGCCTACAAGAAGAATTCTATAAGTAAAATATTTCCATTCGATCTATCTATGGATTGATTCAAATTTATTTTATAGTTGTGCTGATATCAGCATTACTTCAATTAATAATGACTTCCTACCACCACATTCAACAACGACTACAACAAGTCCTGTCTTTTTAATTCCATTTATGAATCCAGTAATTATTTATCGACCAACACCATTTATTATTTATACAAGATCAACTGAATCCCCTCTGACAACAACAACCCCAATCCCAACAACAACCCCAATCCCAACAACAACCCCAACAACAACACCAGCAACGACGACCACAAATGAAACAACAACTGTACCAACAGTACCATCAACAACAACGACGATACCAATAACAACTACAGTAATAAATGCAACACTAACAACCGCAATAACATCAACGATAGAAACATCGACGGGTGTTCTCTTTCCATTCTATTCGTCAAAAGAATTAATTGAACAGTTTCATAAAACGAATAAGACTCTTCGTTGTTATCCAACAAATGAAGCACTGAAACCATTACTTGGTATTGAAAATTGGTGCATGCAATTGTGTGCTATACATTGTCCACCGACGCTATGCATTTGCGTCAGAATTTAAAATTTATTATCGTATTATGAGAAACGAACAAAACTGAAGAGAAAATCTGCATTGTGTTGTTTTTTTTTCATTTTCTATCTATCTTGATATTTATCGACTAAATTAAATGCTGTCTAGTAGACTAAACAATAAGAAACATAAATCTATATCTTGTTTCTTCTCGATTTCAGAAAATAGATCTAAAATTTATATGGCTGATATTATTACTCTTCCTAGCCAAGAAATGAGTATACATAAATTGGTTAACCAACTGAATGTAAGCATCATTTATTGTTATTGTTGTCGTTTTATAAGAAAAAATAGCACGACTAAATTGATCTTTTTCTTTTCTTTGTGCATCAGACGGAAGAAAGACTTGAAACACGAATTAATTATCGAAGTTTAATCAGTAATTTACACAGTGAGTTGTTTTGTTTTTTGCTTGTTTCTTGGTATGTTTGTTTTTGTCTTTCGCTTCAATGACTATTATTTACCTTGCTATTGTTTGTAACTTAGTAAAACTTGTTCTTTGACCTATAAGACAAGCTTGTATCAACGTTCAACTTATTTTGATTTTCAAAGATAAATAATCAAATATTACATTTTTGCAAGACAAGCATTAAACATGTATTAGTTCTATTAACGACAGGATGTTTTCCGATGTGTAATATCGATAGTTGATCGTTTCTGATTTAAATTCCTCTTGAGGTTTTACTAATGATAGAATATTATCACACTGTCAAATCTTTTTAAACTTGAAATTCTTATCATATGGTCTATTATGATGCATAGTCAAAAATTGTTCACATTTGTGATCGTTTCCTATGGAGACAAAAATCTTGAAACCATTGATCAATGAATTCTTGCCTTTTTCTAATAAACTCTAGCATTCATGAAAAAGTGTTAAATCTTGCGATGCAACAAACATATACTCATTGAGATATTTCTCTTGCCATTAAAATGTGAATATTTTGAGACATTAAACGAAATTAACTTTTCTGTTGAAAATGTTATCCTTTTGGAAAGGATGTATTCCCTCTCACTGAAACACTTAGTTATGAATGAAATTTTAAACTCTGTACTGAATTATCATTTTTCAAGGGACAAAAACTTGCGCGTAATGATGATCACTCAATAGATAACGATCGTGAAAACAAATCATGACAAATTCGTTCATCTATATATTATAATCGCTTGAATGGTCATATTTGTTTTTATGCGACTATCGGTTTCATAACTCCGAAAGTCAACTTGTATGTCATTAGCTTTAGAATGTACTAGTTTTGTCGAGAGAATCCAATAGTTTTGGATAACCCTTGTTTTCAGTTGTCCCTTGTTCTAAAGCGAATTCAACCACAAGTTTTATTTAAAAACAAACTTTCGAATCCGATCACATATGAAAATTAAGAGTTCAATAAAATTTTGGTTTCTCATAAGCTTTATTTCACTAGAAAGATGACAACATTTCTTTTTATCCTTGTTAAAGGTATGGTTTTACGATCTATAAAAAATTGAGTAGAAAATGATTGTGCACAAGATATTCTGAAGACAACGCATACTCTCGGAACAATCTATACTATGTAGAATACAAGGCGTTTGTTTATTTTTAGAATGAATGAAAAAGTTAATTAATCAGGATAATCCCAGTTTAATTTTCTTCTATTTCTAGAGAATTTACAAGAATTACTTGTTGCACATTAATTATCAGATGTCGGTTCTTTCACAAGATCCATAATAAAGAGAGAAACTAATCATATTACTTTTGGACGTGTGAATAATAAAAACCTTTGGCAGAAGTAATCACCTTTTCGACTACTTTTTCGAATGCAATAAAGGATCTGCGCATGAAAAGTAACGAACTGAATTTGACGCTATCAAATTTTCCACTCATTAGATAATTGTTAGTTACGATGTTTTATACTTCGAATCATTTCGAGACATTTAACGCTGAATTTGTTCTACCCAAAAGTAAAATAAAAAAGAGACTAAATTTCTTAGTTTTATAAAATATTTTCATGTGATTCTAACAATTAAAAATTACAGTATTGTTTTACATTATTTGTAGGTAATAAACCTGAATTAATTGAAGCTACAAGCAAAGCATTGTTTCATGAATTAAATATTTGTAATAAATTATTCGAGGATGGTAAAGGCGAGCATACTGTTTGACTTTTGATTTTATATTTATGTTATCTTTCTACACAGTTCGAACACCCCGTGAAGGTGTGCTTGATTTAAGTATGTATTTAGTATTTTCTAGATTTGTGAGATTCACGTAAATTTAATATTTAGTTGCATTAAAAACGATATCATCGTTTGCTCGTATTCAAACAGAAGCTATTGATAAAAAACCTACGACTGAAGATGCTTTTAGATTGATACGAAAATGTGTTCGTAGATACACTGAATCGTCTTAATTAGAAAAAGAAAAGAATCTTTTTTGTTTTAACTAGGCTAAAATTATTAAATATCATATGGCGGACAGTGATGATGTGTTTTCAAACTTTTACAATGAATTCTGCCATTGTCATAAAACAAGTGGCATGATGAACTTTATGTGAGAGAGTATTCAAACAAAAAAAAAAGAATAGTTCATTTAATGTTTTCGTTTTATTTTAAAATAGGTCGGGTCGCTTACCAACGTTTTGGTATGCCAAAAGAAGTCTCGAAAAATCATTTATGAAAAGACAATCTCGTCGAACGAAAGAAATTATTGATGTATCTCAGTATACTCAAATAAAAGAGGTAAATTGTAACAAAGACATAACAATTTTAGCAAATGAAAATATTTCTTTAGATTAGAGACTTATCATCGAATGGAGAACAGACATCCAAAGAAATCGTTCGAATGAATCGTTGTTTAGAAGAGGCCTATGAAAAAAATCATGGTTCGTTCATTGTTTTGTTTCATTTAAGAAAGGTATTTGTGTCTTTCATTCAAGATCAACCAATCAGTTTTTTTATGTTCACAATTCATCCCACATTGTTTTCTCGTTCAGTCGAAAACATATTTCATGTATCATTTCTAATCAAAGTAAATTGAAAATATGAAGTCATACTATGGACGAAATCAGTATTTTCATTTTCGAAGGAAGGCAAAGCAGAATTACTTTTGGATGGTAACGGTTTACCTGTTCTACGTAAGTCATTGTATTTAGACAAAAATACGATATTAAAGCTATTTTAATCATTTGAAATATTTCATGCGATGAGATTTGTATGTCTTTCGATTTCATTTTCCCACGTCGAACATAACATATAGTTATAGATTCAATTATTAAGATAAGATAAACGTCAATTATAGATACTAGCGACGAACAAAAAATATGATCAGTCTTCTTAGGCAAAAACAAAAAAAAAGAAAAACCTATTCTTTTTGTTCACATATTATTCTACAGAAGACAGTCTCTTTCAACATAGGAAGGAAAAAAATGACCGAATATTAAATAAACCATCATCAGTCACCTGTTGAACTTCTTCTTAGAATAATTGTCTCTCGTTTAAAGACACAACTCCAACAAAAGTATTTTTCTAGTTACATCATCATTATTATCAGATCACTTTTCATATTAATAGTCGCATATGAACCTAGTATATCAATTAGGTACGCTTATACAAAATGTATAATTAGAGCCTAGGCGTGGAGAGAGGAGTCCAACTAATGTGAAAATATAGACGATGAACTTGTTTTAGGATAAAAATGATGTAAACTGAAGTAATTAAACGTATTCAAAGATCGTATAGAGACCCTTGATCATGAATCTTCAAACATAGATCATTTTGTTTTGTGAAAGTTATTCATGAGCAATATGAAAAAACGTTTTCTTGCCATTCCTTTATGTAATGAGAGGAAAGATGAGACGCTGTCTAACTTGCAATTCTATCTAATAATAGTACAAACTATGTATGTATGAAAAGAATTCAAATAATGTTCGATAAGAATAAGTTTAAGGAATTTCTAAATACCAAGTCTGTTGATGAGTCAAAGCTTTTGAATTTAAGTTTGCTGTGTGCTATGGGGAAAAAATGTCGATTAATTAATTCGATTACAGACAAAAGTAAATGAACTACTTACATATTAATTTTATGTCGTCATAGAAAAATGAATCATTGAAATTTTTTATCGTTAAAAATTTATTATACCCCACAAAGCAAATCGTAACTTTGTAAACATCTCCAATTCTTCAATTTTCTTTTTTTTTTGTTTTAGGTCCATTAAAGAAATTCGATAAACAAGATCATAGTAATATGAATATGAATCTTTCATCATCAGCGACAATCTCCCATAACATTGATTCATTAACTCAATTAATTCTATCATTAGATATCGAACAATGGGAAACTTTAGTCAAAGTATTTCATATTCAAACAGCAATGATTGATGATAAAAATTAAGACTCTAGTCAATATCAAATATGTTGTTCTTTCTTTTTCTAATCTTCCTTTTCTTTTCTTGTCTAGTTTTGTTCTTTATATTTTTATTATTGTTTATGTCAGATGAGTAACTTTTCAACAACAAAAAAAAAACATAGAAAGAAAGAAGACAATCACCATTTGTAATCATAGGGAAACAAAAAATGAACCAAAAAATGTTGTTTATTTTTATTTTCTTTAGACCAACATGTCAGCTGGTATTCTACCAGATATGTACCGATATACGGCACGAAAAAGTACCGTATCGAAAAATCCCAAGTCAACTAATGTATCATTATGTAATAGTTCAGCAACAGCACATTATTCATCGTATCATAATGATCATATTGCAAAACAAGAGCCAATATTTAATACGATTG
Organism: Rotaria macrura; assembly: GCA_900239685.1. NCBI lineage: Eukaryota > Metazoa > Rotifera > Eurotatoria > Philodinida > Philodinidae > Rotaria > Rotaria macrura. The sequence continues at coordinate 37,948 of OENT01000071.1, read as the reverse complement.
AACATACTATAAAATTAGAACAAGATATTCCACAACAGCAAACATTTATTATTTTACCTGATAATGAAGTAGAACAAATGATTGTTGAAGAAAATAATGAACAAACAAATGAAGACATTGTATCTGATGTTATAGAACATATCAGAAATGAAATTATTCAATCAGTGTCAACTACAAATATACCAACGTCAAATCAGGTTGATTACATGAAATTATATATATATATATTAAATTAAATTTTTTATTCTCATTATTACATATTCAGATAGCAAAAACAGTTTCAATAGATACTCAGGATGTTCACGATGTTATTCAATTGATTCTGAATCAGATTAATGAGAATGAAAATGAAGAATGTAATTGATTATGTGCATTCTAATATATTTTATGTTCATTGTCGTGTTTTTCTCTTCTAGTTTTATCTATAATGATAGATAATAAAATTGGAGATACTGTACATACAAATGTCGAAGAAGTAGCACCAATGGAAAGTGATCAAAATCCATCCGTTATATCGCGATCTCAAATAGATGATGATATTGTCGAAATACAAGGTCTGTATTAGGTTCCATCTCATTTTGTTAGAATGTTAATGCACGTCGTAATCTTTGAAAATTAATTCACATATATGTTCTTCATAGATATTTCTTTTGAAATCATACGATTAATGAAATTCTCACAATAGTATACTTTAGATCTTATTGTTCAGTATATGCTACGTATTCTAACTTTGTCTTTTCATTCGTTTAGTTGAAAACCTTTTAAATAAAGTTCTATTTGCATTGATATCAAACAAATTAAATGTTCAAGGTTTATTGATTCAAATGTATGATATTAGTTTTAGTCCTTCTAAGCTTTGCAATTTGAAAGAAACAAACTAGATCCTATATTCATGATCAGGTATTATTTGTAGAATATCTAAGAATTTGAAAAATATTTTCAAAGTAAAGAAAACTATTGTTGTCCTGTAATAAACAATACTTTCTTTTCAAACTTGTTAAATCGTGAAAACTTTATTCTAGCTTTAGATGGCAATGCTATTCGTTCGATTTTTACTACTAAAACTTTTATCATCAATGAATATGATGATCATAAGATATTTCCTTTCGATTACACAACATCCAAGGATAAAGTTTCGATAACTAATATGACTTTCAAGGTTTTCAGTAGTTGGATACTCATAGCATATTAATTATAAAAACTGTGAAAGATTCGTTTTATGTTTTCATAGTTTCATAGTTCACATGTCTAGGCAATAGAATATATTATTCCATCAATTCGAGCTTTTTTAATTCAACTATACGAAATTCTCATGATGAAAATCAGAAGAATTGTTCTATAAAATTTACATGAAAACAGTCGAATTCGACTAGCATGATTAAAATATTTGCTGTAAACCTTTTTTATATTGTTTTCTTTTTCTTTTTTTTCAGAATCATCTAGTAAAGATAATTCTGATGCATGTAAATGTCAATGTCATAAATCAACTTCTCCAACTAACAACGAATATTCACTATTTGAACAAGCCTTGAAACAAATTAGATTAGAACAACAACATGAGCGATCATTAAATAATAATCGTCTTATACAAACATTGAAACGGCAACATGATGAATTAATGAATATTTATCAACTGAATAAAATTAAAAAACCATTAAATTTAAATAAAATCGATCGAGAACAACAAACCATAAAACTTTATCAACAGGATTCACAAGTACAAACGGATTTAGCAACAGTTCATAATAGTAAAATATCACCAAAACATCCCAAATCTATTATTATACCGACGCTGAATCAACATTTAATGAATAATAATCCACCATTGACAGCAACACGTAATTATAACTCAATTTATAATTCGATACAAACAACATCCTCATCAACGTCATCTTTACAACAAATCATACCTCGTCTATCTTCAAATGCCATAGCAACAACAACAATAACAAATAAAACATTAACAACTACAACAAAAGCAGCTGTAATAACCAACTCTCAATCAGCAACAATAATCCAACCGACAATACCAACTCAATTACCACCATCGTTATCATCTACATCTACTTCTCATGATGTTGTCGATTTGACAGAAGAAGATGAAGATGAAACTACAAACAGAACACCTATTCAACGAATACCTACTAATCGACTAGTAAATAGAGACTTTTTCTCTGTTCTTTCAATGCTTTTTCTTTTTCTTTTTCTTATCAACAGAGTACATCGTTTATTCAACCTTCGACATCATCATCATCATCATCATCATCACCATTCTTATCGTCATCGTCATCATCACCATCAACAGCAACAACAACAACAACAGCAACAGCAACACCCACAGCGACAGCTACTCGTATTCGTAGGTTTCAATTAAATATTGAGTTCAACATGACAATGTTTTGTCTTTTTAGGACCCACAGCCCGTAATATTCGTCCAAATCCTAGTGCTCTCAATGGACAGGTATAATAGTTGTATTATCAAAGAAACAAACAATAGTTCATTCATTAGATAGAAGAGTATCTATTCTATAAGAGAAAATGCTTCAGTATTTCATAATTTGAGCTTAGTTTGAACAAATTCTTGATATATAAATATATCTCAATTTTGAAGAGGTACCTTGCCGTTATCAGTGAGGTATAAGATACTGGTTTCAAATTACATTACATCGATGAAATGAGAAATAAATGAAGAAAAAAAGAACACAAGCTTTTGCTGTCTGTCAAATGAAATGCGTTCGAATCTGATTCGTATTGAATATTTTTTTCTCATTTAAAATAGAATCCAATTGACTTTATTTTATTCATTTCGTTTCAGACATTTCCTCTACGTCCATTACCTGAACATAATCCATGTGATCATACAATAGCTCGTCCACAATTAAATATTACACAAGAAAATACCACGGTTCGCTTAACATGGAACTTACACTTAACACCCATGGAATCTATACAAAATTATGAAATCTATGCATATAAACAAAATGCAACAGTCACAACATCGGATTGGAAAAAAGTAACATGACATTTAAAAATAAAACCGATTGTTTCAAACTTTTCTATTCTTTGATCTTAGATTGGTACTGTAAAATCCATGCGTTTACCTATGGCAGTTACATTAAAAGAATTTCAATCTAATAGTCATTATGCGTTTGCTGTTCGAGCAGTATCAGTTAATAACAATATTGGTCCGTTTTGTGAGCCTAAAACTATTTTTACTGGAAATACACCAGTTCAACCACTACATACAAGTCAATTACTCAATGTATCTATCTAGTAAAAGCTAAACAAGTTCTTCTACTATGGACAAACAACAAACTAAAATATGCTAAATTCTATGTGTGCTTGTACTATAACGTTGACATACACACACATGTATATCTGTGGATTTAAGTGTTAGTTTATTTTGTGTTCCTTTTCCTTTTTTCTTTTGAGATGTTCTTGTTTCTTGTCTGTTTGTGTCGTTTTTTCTTCGTTGTGCTTTATATGCACAAAATGCGTATTAAGAAAAGAAATTCCCTTTTTTCTTCGTTCTTGTATTTAATGATGAAAAGAAATGACATAATAGTGTTCTTCTCTTTTGCCAGATGTATAATGACTTCCAGTGAAGAACTTATTGAATTAGTTAAGAAATTAAAACGTGAACGATCATTTGTTTCTTCTGAACAAAAACGTATACGAGAACAATACACACAAGTAAATAACATGAAATAAACAAGTTTCTCTTATAATTTTTTAATGTAAACGTATGATTTCTTTTTTGTTTTTATAGCTTCTTAAACTTGCTGAAAATGTTCAACATCGTCAATGGATAACCAGTCATCAACGTTATATACTTTCATCTTTAATCTATCCAAATCGTAACGATCAAAATATTCAACCAAAATCATGTTTTCAATACATACAAATTCTTGATAATATAACATTTATTGATTCATATAAATATTTCAACTATTTACAGGATTTACCTTATTTACGTTTATTAACATTTCTAAGACAACAACCAAATCTATTGGCACTATGTTTAGCTTCCATAGAAAAATCAGAAGTATTGTTAGTCAATGCAACTATACCAATATTAATGTCAGCTTTATATAATCAATGTTTATACTATGATGATGAATTGTTAATTCTTGAATTACTTCGCTCATTAATTGATATACAATTAAAAAATGAATCAAATCCAAGAATTATCTTACAACGTTCGTCATGTTCATTCAAGATAGTTTTTGATGCATTTCTAACAGCGTCACAAGCTTGTAAACTATGTCAGTTAAAAAAAAAAATTCTTTTTTTCGTTCATAATCAAGCATCGAACTATGTATTTATTTAGTTTTAACAGCTGCATTACATGAACCAATCATGCAATTACTGATTGATGTAACTTCATTGAATTTTAATCCATGAAAATGAGCCTATGTGTGTGTCATGTATTGTTTCTGTTTTAGGATGAATGTTTCTATGATATCAATCCGGATACGTCATTGAGTCGATTTTCGAAACAGGAACGTCAAAAAAAGTAAGTTATCGTGAACTGTCTATTGAATCAAATCGATGTTAGCATTGGTTTTTTTTCGAACTATTGAGTTCAAGAAGATCTAAATCTTAATGTCTGATTCTCGAGTAGGAATGAGTCATCGTCGAAGAAAATTATCTTTTCTTTTCACTGAAGTGTTTAATTTATTCGAACGAATTTTACACATCTTCAATGAGAGTAAAATTTTTTCTCAAATGACAGATCTATAAATCACAAGTGTTATTCAATGAATACTTATGAATTCGTTTCAAAAATTTCATTCCTAACTTCGATAAACTGAACTTATGTGAACTATAAGACAAAAATTCAACGGTTATGTTAATAATATTCGATTGAAGTTGGTCCTGTAGCTCAACTGCAACATGGGATAGAATCAAGGTTATTTTATTGTATCTTCGAGTACTTGATAGAATTTGATAAGTTCAAATGTACTCAATAAGCCATTAGAATTGTTTGCACGAGTTGTATCTACACCAGAACAATTAACCCTGAACAATGGCTCGGATATAATTATTCCAAACTAGGAATAAGAAATAATTAGGCTAGTTAAAACTCCAATGATTTGTCTGATAGTTTTCAGCGTCTCACGAGATCGGCAAGATTTTCAATGACGTAGAAAACAAATGAATTTTTCTGTTTAGATTCGGTCAACCGGGTAGTCGTGATTATTTAGATAAAATACAAAAATATCGAAATGTTATTCTAACAAAATTATACACATTTACATGTACATTTATTGAAAGTTTACGAAATTCAATAAATTTCTTTCCAACATCTTTATCATTTCTCATATCACAAATGTTTATAATATTATCTCAGTCCAGTGAATTATCATCACGTGAAATACGTTGCCTTTGTTGTGACATTATAATGACATTGTTCATTGGTCCTGCTATATGTGAACCAGAAAAACATGGAATTATTGCTGATATACCAATAAGTATAATAGCAAGACACAATTTAAATCAAGTAAATCGATTTTGAATGAAAAAAAGAAAAGAAAAGACACTATCAGTTTGTTACTTACTCTGTAGATTGCAATTATACTTCAAACACTTGCAATGTCAAACGATGTTGATTCGAAAACAAAAGATCTTTATAGTAAATTTAAAGAGGTGATTAGAAAAACAAATTTTTTCTTTGTTTTTTTGTTTTACTTATTTTCAAGACATTATTTTAGTCAGAATCATTTATCTCTGTGAGTTTTTACATATTGTAAACTTTTGCCTAGAATAAAACAAATATTTGCCAAATTTTTAACACTAAATCGAATATGGAAAAAATTAGTGTATTAATCGAGTTCATTTTTATCGAAGAATAAATTGATTCAATCATGTACAACATTATTCTTAAAGAATTTACATCAGCAAAGAAAATTACATCAGCAAAAAAAAATTGATAACGATATATTTTTGTTTTCATAAAATATGAACAGTGAAAGAACATTAGTTGAGACCCAGCACTTAACTGATAATCAGTATTGACATAGGATACACCGAGTGATGAAAATCTTGACATCAAAGTTTCTCTTCAGTCGTTTACCTAAAATCAACAACCTTTAATAAAAATCATCCGTTTCGAAATCATATTGAACTTACGTCAAATTCCACATCATTAGAACATATTCGTTCAATATGAATGTGAACAAGATGATGTCGAGAATTGGAAATGAATCTTCCTACTCATATAGAACTTCAACGAACCTTGTTATCTCAACTACCTATAGATGAATTTATTTCGTGAATCTTCTAAATTCCACGAACTATGAAAATTATCTTATTCTTGCTGTTCGATCGGAGACAGAAGAGTTTTTCAGAATAAAATTTTGATAGTTTATCTATTATTACAATTGGCTTCTAGTGAATATTCAGAGAATGAAATCTGCTCGAATTCAGCATTCATTCGTTCTCTACTAGCATAAAACACTATCGAAAAAGATATTTCTTCCTTTGATATTTTTCTGGAATAATTCTTTTCCTCAGTAAGACCTTATCTTTCGATTTCTAATCACCAGTGATCTTTAAGATTGATTCAATATTCTAACGTATGCTTTTGTACATGATTGTTTTAATAATAAATCCACCTACAATTTTTCCATATTCGAACGATATTTAAAAAAACATTCACCATGCACTTACACGCACACACACACTCACACACCATTGTCCCAATGGCTGGCTTGTTTCTTTGTTTGTATGTTTTTCTGCACCACTTTTTAATTCTTTTTCTCTTACAAAAGAAAACATCTTTCAAAAAGCAAATGCATAAATTCATTAATTATTGTTATTTAGAATTGTGTATCAAGTATACTAGATAATTTTATTGATTCGAGTCGAAACGTCATATTTCCATTACATTTATCAACTATATCATCGAGTAGTATAACAAGAAGTGTTATTTTAATCACACAGAAACAACTTCGACAATTGGTAATATCATTTTTATTGTTAAATAAAATAAGTGAAGTACATAGTACTATTATAGATTTTATTCTGTCGGCGTGGAATCAGTGAAATTAATGATAATGAATTGAAACAGCAATGGGAAGCATATTTACGAGCATTAGTACCATTAGAAGAATGTGTCAAATCAACAATGATATCATCTACATCATCAACTCCAACTGTTAATGAACAACAACAAGTAGATAGTAGTCATCGATATCAAAATCGAAAAACGAATGGAACAAGAGGTAAGTAACGATAAATAAAAGACATATGAAATATATTATTTCTTTGAATTTGCAAAAACTAAACTAAAATAATATCTATTCAGAACCATTGACTGAAAAAATGGAACGTGTTGAAAATGTTCAATTTCCTGAAGAAGTGATTGTGTTCACACTAGAATCTAATGATTGTGAATGTCCAGGAATGTTACCTGAAGAAAAAGTAAATGATTTCTATATGAAAAAAACAGATAGTCGAATATGATCTTTCATAAATATTTAAGGTTTTACAAGAAAATGAACAAACAAAATTAATTAAAACATCAAGTGCAAATGAATTTGATCAATCAGCGACTGAAAAACGATTACGTTTTCGTTTGAATGATAATTGTAGTGTTGGTAATATCAGTGATAATTTGGAAGGTCTTGAAGGTATAAGTGAAGGAGCTGCATCAACGGGCAATTTAAGTGTTACATCATCGTGTGACGATCTTGATAAAGCAACCAATGAGATTGAAACAGATGCATTGTTCGACAATGGATCAGTTAGTGGACGAGGTAATACTCGTTTTAATCTGACTATCTCTTTTTTTTTGTTAATTGAAAGACAATAAAACTTTTGTTTCGATTTTTATGCTTTAGCTACACCCAATTTATCCGGCCGTGATACACCGTCATCACATATTAGTCTTGATAGTAGTGATCGACGAACAACAAGCACTAATAATGCTCATGTTCATACACAGGATAGTGTTCTGAATAGTCAATCAACAACAACCATGAATTCAAGTCACAATCCTCTTCATGGACCTGTACAACGTGGACCGGCATTGCCCGTTGTTGTACAAAAACCATTTCGTGAAGATGTACCAGATAAATTCAATTTATTTGATCTACCACAACAACGACAGATTGCAGAAGCAGGTATTTCTATTAATAAAACAAAACGAACGAAAGATTCTAAATGATAATATACTGAAGCCATGGTGTTACTAATAATCATGAGCAGTTCTTATTCTTTCGAAAAACCAACAAACAAATAAATGATGTTCATTGTATACATGGATAATTTCGAGATAAGACGCTTCGAATCGTACAACTATATATTTTCATGTACTAGAAAACTAGTATCTTTTGTATAAATTTTATCCCTATATGCCAACTGTTTTGTTAGACCGAAATTTTTCTAAAATTCGTTTATTAAAGGTGATGAAACACGTTCAACAATATCGGATAATTGGTCAACAATGAATGCTGGTGTATCTGAAATCGACGGACAAGAACAAGTAGCAGCTCGATTAAATGAAATTGTCGAAGAATTACCTATTGTTGAACCACGTGGTAATAATGATATTTTATTACCGGAGAGTAATGCACTTGTAAGTTCATATTTATCCTAAAACAAGCATATAATACTATGCTTTTTTATTCTTCAAAGACATTAAATAATATAAATAAACCGATTGATCAACAATCTGATTGTTGGAGTACAGAAGCATTCGCTAGTGATAGTGAGACACACAGTGAAGATGGTTCAAATTTCTTACGACTTTTTGCCAATCAAAATACAACATCAGCATCAAATATCAATGAACCATTAGGTAAATAGATTTGTTTATTGAATTTAGTGCTTGTAATAAGTTCTTATTTCGTTAGTACCCTCGTCTTTAGTAGGCAATAATTCAGCATCATCATCATCACTAGAAGAAATTGCGAAACAACAAAAACGTCAAACAAACTCAACAGTCGCATCGTCACCAAAGTAAGAGAAACTGCTTTTTTATTCACGTCTCGTAAACATCTATCGATCTTGTGGGGTTGTTTTTCTTTCGTAATAGATTAGCCGATCCAGTTGATATACTTCTAATGAAATCATCTCTTGAAAGTCTTCCATCAGTATGTTGAATATTGTCTACGTTGATTTTTATTTTTCTCCTCATCTCAATTTAGATGTCTGATAGTGGCATTACACTTGATAGTACTAAATGTAATCAACAGACACCATCACCATTAAAATCTCCAACAGAAACAAGAGCAGTTCATTTTCCATTAACAGATCTATCGAATTCATCAACAAATACTAATACATCTAATGAACAAATATCAACATTGACTTTCACACAAAATCTTCCGTCATCAAGTTCGATTATCAAAACAGTAAACTTAATTAATTATGTTTGTTTAACGCGATAAGAAACAAAAACAACATTTTATATTTCAGTTATCTACAAATAAATCCAATGAGAAACGTTCGACTAGTGCAATATCAGCGTTACGTCGTCGATTGGTTGGTAGTAGTAGTAGTAGTTCCCATCGTCGTGATCGTAGTATTCCCAAAGATGATCCTTCTGAAGTGGAACAAACCGTCACGGAAATACTATCGCCCGATGCAATTCTTGCAAGATATTCACATAAAACATCGACTACTAATGAAAATACATCGAAGATAGATCCAACAATAGATGAAAGTCATGTGGAAACAATTTCTGTAAGTATTTTTCTATACATAGATGAATTTCATGAGGTAATCATAATAATATCACGTCTCGTTTTATGAAAAATTTCATTTGCATTTTTCATTAGTAGAACGATTCTAAAAAATGAATCGAACTGAAGAAATTTACACAATATATTTAGCTGAATTCAATTTATTTAGATTAAAAACACAAACGAATACTAAAGTTCGTTCTTCTTCATAGAATATAATAGAAAAATTCACTTTGAATAGTCTTTTCAAATTGTGTTCATATTCAAACTTAAGCTGTAGTGCTACGCTTACAAAAATTGAAAATCTATTAATTTTGTGGAATTTTATTCTTCGTTAGCGTTTATTTACATCATTTCAATCATATAGTATTTGCTTTTATTTTTGTTTAGGTTGAAACATATACAGATACACTTCCGTATTATGATCCAGCTAATTTGGATACATGTCGAGCATTTCTTGATGCGAAAAAAAAACTACGCATCGTACTTGCATCAGCTGATACTGATTCAATTAATTATCTTAATTCACCAATAAATTTTAGTCAATATTCACCACAACAAAAACAAAATGATTCATCATCAACAAACTCATTAAATCGTAAATCATCAAATAATTTAATATTATTTCTACGTTCTCAACTCTATGAAGCTATTGCTTTACAAGATCGTGATTTACAAGCACAGTTATATGAAACTCTTCGTTGTGTACAACAATTTAATGAAAGTGAATGTAAAGAAATCATTCGTTCAATGATTGATGATTATCGTTCAAGATCCGTTTATATTACTTATCTTGTTAAAAATAATGAAAATCTTCTTAATACCACTTATCATCAAGATAGACTATTAGTAAGAATACAACGGTAAGTAATTGAATTGAATTTTTCTTTTTTTCATGGATATTAATATTTAACGATGTGAGAATTCATGTTTATCAAGTTTTTTTTTCCATAGAAATAGTTGACTTTAATGAGAATAAATTGTTCAATCTTTTTTATCCCGTTACTAATAGTGTTTCGTAATCATAGACTAATGCTCAGTCGGAATAGCTTTAATATAGAAATGCTTGAAAGACATGAATGTTCTTTTTTATAATTACAAATGCTGATTCGTACCAATATTAAGTGTCTATTTTATGTGTAAACATCATAGTATTAATTCTGTCGTTGTCATTACTTGATATTTGAAACATAAACTAATTTTTTTCACTAAACGAAACATTTTTACAAGACAACTGTAGAACATAGATTTTCCCAAATGTTATATAATCATTCTGGATTTGATTGATTTATTTTTTCTAAATCTATTCAGTATCTTATTATTACTTGGGATACATGCTAAGTACGGCAGTGTACTAAAGTATTTTGTTACAATGCACGCTACTAATGTCGAGAGATACAAATGTTGAAAATCATAGTGTATGAAGCAGTCAACTCCTTTGCCCTTACACTTGCACTCGAATTGAGATCCATTTTTATTGTTTCCGACATTTTTACTTTTCGACCAAAGTGGAGATCACCGAATTTATCTATGATAAATCCACGTCGCTTTTCCAACATTAGAGTTTTGTGAAGAACAAATTCTTCTAGGACATATTTTTGTTCTCCTATACGGAAAAAACAGTGAATATTTTAGTTAACACTCGATATAATTTGTAAACTTTCAAGAAATAAAAACAAAAGATTTCTTTTTAACATAATTAATTGTGTCAATATTATTGAATGTTCACTGATTTCATACTTGTCATGCACTTTGTTTCTTTATTAGTGATCAAGATTTATGTAAACAACATTTAATAAATTATTTGGTCAAATTATTTCTTGATTTTAAAGAGCCATTATTACAAAAATTAATTGATAAATTTTCACATTTATCAATAGCCGAAGAAAAAATGCATTTAATTGAACTATTTCTACAAGACTGTTGTCGAGAAATAACATCTGACATTAATTGGAAAAGTAAAAATATAACACTTATTTAGACGGTTGGATTATTTTATTTTATATTTATGTATTTTATTTCTAAATAGCTGCTTCACCTGAACAGTTTGCTATGTCACAAACGTCCATTGAACGTATGGTCATGGCGAAAATCTATACAGCTGCTCTCTATCCAAACGGACAAATTGATGTTCAACGAGATCAGTATGAATCTGTTCATCTCTCTCAATTTCTAAGTAAAATTTTTTTTTTCTAATTTTTGATTTTTAGAGTAATCAGCGGCCATATACGAACACTTGCTGAACAACTTGATCCTAATCATCAAAAATTACGCATTCAGAAGTTATACCAAAGAGAATGTCCTTGGCCATCAGCTCAAGCTGAACTACGTTTGATTAACGCCTATAAAGTAAATGAGATATTTTTCAAAGCAATAATAGATAATTGTATGAATTGTGTTTTTCACTAGACTCCTCGTGATAAAGTTGCATGTGTACAACGTTGTATACGTATAATACAAAATTTAATTCGTTTGGCATCTAATACAGCTGCCGGTGCTGATGATACCATTCCAATATTAATCTATGTTATTGTAAAAGCTAATCCACCAAATCTGCTATCTATTATCCAGTAGGTTTTCCTTTTTCTTCTTGAAAAACAAAAAAGTTTGTTTTTCTATTATTTAAATACATAGATATGTACAAGATTTGTATTCGTCACGTTTTACACATGAAGAAAGCTACTATTGGACGATGTTTGTATCAAGTGTTAAATTTATACATGAGATGATTTAAATATAGAGAAAGGAAACTTCTGTATCATTAGAATCGAGATATGAAGTTTCTTTTCTTGAACAACAGAATTGCCAATCAAGTCATTTTGTGATTCGATATATACATATATACATATAGATATATTTTTCTTTTTGTAATTTTTCTCCATATAATTCAACAAACTAAGCAGACATTTATTATCTGTACACATTCCTCTCTGGTACTCTTTTGCATAGAGCTCCGAATTTAATTCGATAATTTGATTTTTTTTTCATTACGGAAATCGTATGCCTTTGTGTGTATGTTTTTCTTTTCTTTATCTATTTGATTGGATTATTCGACCTTTTTTTTCTACACATAAAATCAAAACAAAAATTATTTTATTTATAATTATTAGCTTATTTACTTGTATTAATATCGGTGCCAAAGAAAGAATGTACTCTCTCACTTCGATATTATTATGAGTTTCGTGTCAAGTAATTTGACGATGATTGAACGACTTGATAGAAGTCATACGAAATATTCAATAGAATTATTGTGAGATATTGATGATAAATACTGGAATATGTTCAACAATATTCTTGTTTTATTGAATCTGAATTTCTTTGATATATGGCTAATATGATAGTTAATGGCATGCACATGTATATTTTCAAATCACTCTTCTTATTTGACCCTATTTGTGTACGTTTGAATCAATCTGATAGTAAAGATCTACGATAATGCAACAAGTTCGCTAAAAAATTCAAATTGAACGTGTGAAACAAATAAATGCATTGAGTGAAGTTTTTGATTTTTTAATATGAATAATCGAGTTCATAATCGAATCATCATACAAATAGAAGTAACAAACAAATTAATTATTTAGGTACACAAAATATATATTTCAGCAGCAAATTATTTATATTTGAAATGATGACGAGAATCTTGAGGAAAGTCGTATGGTAAACCGAATTAATGTTCAAACAAACAAAATAGAAACATCTAGCGTGTGAGTATAGATGACATTGTTTACAGAGAAAAAGAACATATCCACATTTTACATGCGTGACTCCATTCATATAATCTTCTTTCAATATTGACATGGAGGGAAAAATCACTATATAGAGACTTTGGTATCATTATGTAACACGGTATCATAGCTAACATTGAAGAAAAACCTGTTAGCGCAGTCTCTTACGGGATTAAAAATGTGAAACACGATGTAACTGCTTTTAACAGTCATGGAAATCCTGCTTTCTTCCATGAACCCTGCTACCTGTTTACTCATCATTTCCCACTGAGTGACAAGAGCTGCAATAAAGAAGCAGCTAATATATTCTCATCAGAAATAAGTGACATATATTCACTAAACTTGTACCGAAGATCTGTGACGTTCAGTGACGTCGTTGCAGGCCATCTATCACTTCTGTAACCGTCTTCAACCCTGTCAGTAACGGCTTCTGACGGGGAAATCACCTGTCGGTAACGGACTGTGATCGATGGGGGGGGGGGGGGGGGNNNNGGGGGGTGCAAAATTTCTACCCTAAACATGTCAACACTCCTTTCAATCCGTGTTTCACAAAAGATTATCATACCGTAAATAACGTCTTTCAAACTGTTTTTCTCAACTTATGACTGTATTTTCAATGGCAACCGATTGAACTTTGTCGTTAAATTCATATTTGATTTCGTTGCAAAAACAGGACGACATTATCACAGCTAAGAACTTCGTACTTACACGGTTCGAGAGCAATACCGATCAAGATGATTAGAGTCTTGTCAGAATGTATTCATATGACATTTTAAATGATGGTTCACATCTTCAATCAATCAGATCATTCATGTACTCATTTCCCTCACTGATTTCGCCGGTGACAAGGCTCTCCCTGATTGTCGTAGATACTGGAGGCAACCAGTGGTTGTTCCACATTACAATACAGCTTAAGTGAAAAAATAGACCAAAATAATGAGTCACATTGTCAAAAGTTGGATTTTCGATCGCGTATGATGAATAAAATCAAGTAGTCCCGAAAAGGTCACATTTCTGCATGCGTATTATGAATGTAAATATGGGAGTGTGTCAATAGAAAATGTTAAAAAGTTTTATATTATTGATGAATTCGAACTTTGAAATGTCAGCATTTAACTTAAACTAAAATCGATCAATAGTTCCTAACATGCAAGAGCGGAGTCATCATCATTGTGATTTTTTAATCTGTCTTCATGTGTATGGACAAGTCAAAATTTGATATGGGCAACAACGTCTATGTTAAAACTTCTAGGTTGATGAGTGTTGAGTACCAGTTATTCGAACAAAACTGACGATTTGTAGAATTTTCTTAAGAAACTTGTACCTAGAGATTAATATAGAGAATCTATTTGTTAATATTTTGCAGTAGTGAAGTAAAGCCATGAATTACATGAATAATGACTGCGAAGTGAGTATGAAAATGAACCAAGTATGCTTGTATTGTACGAATTTACAGGAAGCGTTCGCAAAAACAAACAAAGGAAAAGCATGTTTATATTATCAGACGATTATAATAATTGACAGTTTACTTGGTAGTTTACTGCAAAGTGTTTCTATTCTCCAATGAAAATATAGTAAAATGAACTTAGCTATGATCTTTGATTGCCTTTCTTGGATGAAATCAAATGTACATGTATTCACCAGAAATCGATCATCTACAATAAATTCTCATTATTCATGTCATGTCATCGGTATTGAGACTCTTATCAGTAGTATTGTCGACTTTTGATCATTCTATACATGCTCGATATGAATTCAGACTTTCTTCGGCTTCGAATTTCTTTTCTCCGAGAAATTTCGTTCATTTTGGTTTTGAACTATTTGATTCATTCGTTTGTTTATTCTGTTGCAGTTTACATAATCAAACATCAGTTTATAAGCTGGAAAATAGTTCATGCAGTGATCATGTGTGCCTGCAATTATCAGATTTCAAGACAAGCAAATATTGAATAACAAGTACTCATGTTATGAGATGTGGTAGATTTTTTTTCAAGTGTTACGAAAGGTTCATAAATAACTAAGTGTGTTGCGTTTCTCTTCAATCCTATCTGTATTTTTTGTCTAGTAATGTACCTTTTTTTAAATGGTAAGTGATTCTTCGATTAAATTATTTCTTGTTTTATAAAATACTTATCTAGAAAAGATTGACACTGTTGTACGTGTGGAGAAGAGCATCGCGTAAATGTCAATCTGTCTTTAACCATGTTGATTGTTGTATTCTTAATCATATGACGTCAGCAATAAAATGTTATGCACAGACTTAATTATTAAAGATTTTCTTAACAACATACATCCGACTAGAATATAAACTCGTTCACTTCTTGCTTTCCAAATTATGTTTATCAAAGCAAATTAAAATAATCATTGTTTTTCATCGAACACTCAATACGTTGCAAACGATACTATAATTAACTTTCTCTTAACATAAAACTCTCGTATGGATACTAAGATAGACAACCTTTTTTTTATTTAACAGAATATACCTAAGACGCTATTTATTTCTCTAGTCTTATGAATGTTAATCTTCGCTCACGTTCTCTTTAGTAGTATTTTTTAATCTTTAAACATGATAAGGTTCAGCGATTCAATAAATTAAGCTTGAAATACTTCATAAGTGAAATAAAAATGATTGGTTTTAAGAGTTTCTATAGTTTTTTGTCTCTAATCTTATATAAAGTCTTTTTCTTTAGCTTCCAATAACAGGGATGTGATATATATTTATGTACAGCTAGATAGCACCGAAAGCATTGCAATTGCTAGCAACTTGTAGCTATGTAAACTGTCTCTAGTTGTAAACAAATATTGATATTTTATCATTCAAGGAATGTAATACTAATGAAATTTAATTATGTAATTCGATTGATTCTCATCCTCTTATTAATTACATGACCTCTATCTGAATACAACCCGTAAACAATCAAGCGTAAGATTGAATTAGTTATTTAGTTTCAAGAACTGGGAGTCGGGACTAGTTTAAACATCTTTCCCCGAAAATATACATTCAATAATGATTATAAAATCACCATTGATTGATATTTTACAGAGTTATGTGATTCAATAACATACTATCGTAGTCGAAAAAACGACTTGGAATAGTTTACCAATGGCGTAATATTAACCGTGGACGGTACAGCTCGGCTAATGTTCATCCTAATGCATTAATAGAACCGTTTTAGTCATAGCTATTAGCAGCTAATCACTTTCAGTATAACTACTATCAACAATTGTAGTATGCACAGATTAAAGGTAAATAGTACTCAGGCGAGCGAAAGATGGTTTAAAAAGGACTAATTGCTAAATTCAACCTATTCTTTTTCTCAAACTGTCCTGATACGGACAAATCTGCAATTGTTTTGAATCTCGAATTCCACGTCTCTTGACTAGGTTAATGAATATCATCATGACATTGGATGTGTTGTCTTCTTTGAATAAAATTCTAGAAATGTCACACCGTCTGGACATCGCTCTCTAAAAGAAAATAGAAAAGGGTTCATGATAATGTAGTTAACAGACTGTAATTTATAGTAATCTAGTTCAGACTAGTTTAAATAGCAGAGACATACGACTGATGGTTAGATTTGAACATGAATACAATACATGACTTATCTATCGTTTAATCTATCGAACACAAGACACTTGAGAGAACAACTCCTCTACTTCAATAGACATTCTGATGCTCTGTAACATCGCTTAACTAGAAAATTTTCACGTTATGATATGAATAGAAAATATTTATCTTAAAACACGAAATTATATATATAAAAAACGAAATTGAATAAAATTTACTGAATAGAAAAACTACAATTGTCATCCGAAAACATTGAGAGTACTCTTGAAATTTAATTTTTCTTACAATCAAGAAACATTCATAGAAAAATATCATTAATATTAAAAAAAGACTGTTTTCTTGTTCTATCGTTTTATTTTAAATGCAAGATATTTTCTAGTTTCAATGTAAAAATGTTCCAATTTCCCTTCGTACAGAAGTGCTTGATGTTCATATTTTTAGATGATCCCATTGACATTGCTTTGTTGTGGTACACATGGTAAAATACTCGATAAACTATTGTTGTCACGGTTAATTGTACGACTCACTTCCTACTCTGAAGAATAGCAAAATTAGTTAAATTTGATTATCTACTTTATATTATAAAAACATAATTTTTGATAATGTGTACTCAAAATTAGTACGAATGCGTGAAAAGTTCTTGCATAACAAAATCAAAACGATAATCTTTGTGATTTTTCAACTGACCAGACTAAATAAGTTGTCTGAAGCATTATATGGAAAAAATAGAGACTTCTCCGAGAGTTCAGACTAGTTCTCGAAATGAACCAGTCATGAAACATTTAAATGGCATGTCCCGCTAGTAGATATCACTAATTAAGAAGACAGTTCAGATTTTTCATAACATTGAACATTGCCGAATTGAATGTTCGCATTCATCGATTATTTTTGACTTTCGATAGCACGTACGCGTTTGAACAGTATAATGAATAAGTTGGATGAACTTCGCCAAGACTACGAGTCGTGATACCTTACAAAGCATTCGAGACTAGATCAGGCAGCAGAAAACCTGATTGAAACTATTCATGTTGGGCATAAGCAGTCGCCTTTTGTTCTTCCAAATAAGGATCTGCGAAGTTTCTAAAACTATCGTTGCTATGGCAATGTATTTACAAAGAGGTCACTAGTAACATCTTATATACACAGCAATTGGTCTGCACATCTTCCACAAATGTTGAACATATGCATGTAACCACCATCTGTATTATTATAGTTGCATAGTTATTTTTTGTGTTCATAATGCATTGATGGAGAACGAATCATCTGTTATCCGTCTACGACGAAAACTCAGCGAATTATCACGTGAATATTCAAAAGAAAAGCAAACTCCGCCAAGAAGTAAATCAGCTAATGGACGAGCCTCTATTTCAGATCCAAACGCTAGTTTTCGTTATCGACGAATGAGACGAAAAGTATTAAAAAAAATTTACATCTAATACAAACTACAAATAAAAGATATTTTCTATACTATCTAGGTTGACGCACTGCGTACACAAATTGATACAGTTATACAAGATAATAATCCGACGATAAATGACACGAGCAATTCACAAAAAAATATGATTCCAGTACGTGACAATGGTGATGTGTTGATAAAAAAGAAACTGATAATGTCGGATGATCAACATCTTGTCACAAGTGAACTTGTTCATGTTCTACATAGTAAACAAACAAGAATCGATGACCTAGAGCAACGTTTAAAACACGTCGAAGAACAAGAATCTCAATGGAAGGTAAATAATACATGTTAATTGATATTTAAACGTGAAACAATTTTGATTTTTAGTTGAAATATGAACAAGAATGTAATCGTTGTGAATTATTACAAACAAGAATTATTGAACTTGAACATGCATTATTAAATAGAAAACATCAATCGAAAATTCTTGGTCAATTACAAACAGATGTTGAACGACTTCATACAGCGTTTGATGCATTAGAAGTAAAATGAAAGAATAGAAATAATCCTTTTCGATTTTTATATAACTTCTATAATAGGTAGAGAATAGTCAACTTAATGCTCAATTATCACTTGCTCATAATACTCATCTATCATCACAACTTGATAAGTTTCGACATGGTAATCATAAAATTTTCTACTTATCTAATAAAATTTTTTATATGATTTCTTTTTTTACTCTAAGAACTAGCACATACATGTCACGAATCATTATGCTAAAACAGATATTATCGACTGAATCATTTATATATATTCTATTAACTACTAAACTGATATAAACGTTTTATCTTTTGTCTAATTGAAAATATTTGCATCTTTGACATACCATTGTCATGTCTCATGTACTATTGCTTTTTTACTGAAGTTATTTCTGTTTCGTTTTTATTTACGTATTGAAATATAAATTAGTCAGACTGAATAAAAATAATAGATTATACAGTGCTTTTAATTTTCATTTTTTATTGAACTAGATGAAAAATGATTTGCTAAGCATATGATGTAAAGATTGCAGAATAGAACATTTCTAACACAATACAGCATGATGAAACAAGAGATTATTCATAGCTAACGTAATCAATTTAAAAAGTAGAGTTGAAATAATGATCAACTTTATAGAATGAGATGGAATATTTTTCATATTTCAAAAAAATTTGTAACATGAAATACAAGATAATCAAATTCTTTTCTACTAGAGAGATGTGGACTGAATGTTGACGTAAAAAGAGATCGATATTTGAATGCCGAAGTCGGTCGAAAAAGGACTCTGCGCTTTAGAAGATAATATGATTTTATAACTAGCAATATTATTGAATTAGAAAAAATGATATAATTAACACTGTACAACTTGTATAGTTTATGTTTTTCAATTCTTAAAAAAACAGTTACTTGATATATGCATGGGTACTTCATCGAGTTACAATATATATTTATGTTAGCGTCCAATCTCGCATTCAGGCCAATCCGAGATCCGCCTAGGCCAATCTGGGCTGTTCACATTGGACTAGTTCGATCTCGGATCCGACATTGGACTGACTCTATTTTAGGCCATTCGCTGATAAGTCAGTTGCAACACGTCCACTCTCGGATTGGCCTAGAAACGTCAAGGCGAATCTCAGAGTGCACTAGGCCAATGTCAGATCGATACATCAGTAAGGCCAATCTCGGACTCGTTTAGACTAATCTATGATTTGGTATCTAGTATATTATGAATTTAATGTGGAGGAATTTGTGCTGTCCAGAAAATATATTTCAAATAAATATTACATGGAAAAAATTCAATAAAATGTCACAAGAATAGCTCTCGTTGTGCTAATATAAAGGATTATAAAACTAGGAATATTTCATCTTGTTTCTTGTAAATTTCTTTGTGTTATTCATTTGTGATTAGACACACTGTTTTCGAAAATAAAATTTTATATATTTTTTTTCACTATTGCTTCAATTTAATATTCATAATATACTAGATACCAAATCATAGATTGGTCTAAACGAGTCCGAGATTGGCCTAGGTGGATCCGAGTTTGCCCGTACTGATATATCGATCTGACATTCACCTAGTGCACTCTGGGATTTGCCTTGACGTTTCTAGGCCAATCCGAGATTGGGCGTGTTGCAACTGACTTATCAGAGAATGGCCTAAAATAGAGTCAGTCCAATGTCGGATCCGAGATTGGACTAGTCCAATGTGAACAGCCCAGATTGGCCTGAATCCGAGATTGGACGCTAACATATATATATATACATGGTAAAATTACATTTTCAAAGTCATTAACTGTCTCAAATCGATTCAGAAAATTCTTCCCGTGTTCTTTGTCTGCTAATAAATTGTGGAATGTTGTTCGAAGAAATTCATAAAAACAGAACAAACTTATTATTTAGATTATCGTCGATGATAAGTGGACTCTAGCACAATCAGTACATGAACGAATAGAAAAAATTTCTTTTTGTCTATGTATAGTTATTCTTCCTGATCTTCAATGCTCTGTATTCAGTGTTAGAATGATGTGTGGTTGTTCATTATAGAAGTAAAGAAAGTGATTCTGATCGATCGGCATTTAAACAAGATATCATTGAATTCATCATGTTATCACCGATAGCATCTTCGAAGAAATTTCACTAACAATCAAAGTACTACAATACTGCAACATCCTCTATAATGTTCAATTAGTATTTTAGCGCAGTTTTGAAAATTTGACAACATCAAGTTGAAAGAAGAATTCACCGTAGCAGATGAGAAATGAAACATTGCGAGATTATATCTGTAATTTATGTTTCAATTTATTCAAGAAAAACAAATGAAGTATAGTTAAGTGAGCGTAAATCAGAATTAGTCGAACGATGAAAAAAAGTGAGTATAAAGTTTTTTTCAAAACTACACATCAAAATTTATTCTATAGCTCCAATTGACATCATGTTTAAAGTAATTTTAGTTCTATTGAATTTTTCGTATAGATGAAGGAATATTTAATTACGTAATAATTGAAAGTCTTGAGATACGTTAGTAGAAAACAGAATTAATGAGTCTACCATCGACTGTTTTTTTTAAAGAACATTCGATGACATGAATCTTATTATCGTACAGACTAAATCAATTAAGTCGAACAATGACGTCATTGCTTCCTGGAAATCAGTAGATAATGACCTAAGTCTGTAATTGATACTATATTAAGTGATGACAGACACTACTCGTATCTCTTCACGAGTAACAACATTTTTGTTTTCGCATAAAACTCTTGTCTTTCAAGTAAGTCAACCATTAGAGGAGAAAAAAGCAACATCATCTATTCCTATTGGCTTTTAAATTGATTACACGAAAATGATGAATATACTGAAACAAAACATCAGCAGAAAATTTCGATAGGACATAAGTCAATAGTTCTATAGATAAGTGTAGATTTACTCTATTTTTGCATCTCATAATTTGATCATGATGACGAAGTACAATATGAAAGAGTTAAGAACAAAGTATACTAGAGTGACAAAGTATTTAACTAAGGTAGTAATATGATAAGGATATTTAAATTGAAAATGAGTTCTGAGGGTAAATTGCGTGCTTCGTCCATAACTGAATCATTGCCACGCGATGATCGTGCACTCTCAAGCTCAACTGTACTTCGGCATGCTCAACATTTAAAAAAGCTTAAACCATTAAATTTTTCTTTACTACGTTGGAATCTTCTTTGGTTGTTTGTCGTAGTAGGCTTCTTTACATTACCGATTTGGCTTCGTTTTGCATCTCAATCATGCCTAGCTACATTCTACACTATATTGTCCGTATTATTTTGGTTAGATCTCGTTTGGTTTTTAGCATTAGTTTTTTCCATATATACATTAATTCAATTAAACTACGGCATGGTAACTGATCATAAACTAACTTATGCCGCTGATACCCCATTAATTCATTTACTTATATTAACAATATATAAAGATGATATGGGTGTTATTTGTCGTACAGTTGATTCACTTGCTGCACAAACTGAATCGAAACGTATTGTATTAGTTATAGCATGGGAATCTCGAACGCCCGATCGAGACGAACGTACTGAACTTATACGTCAACGTTATTCAGATAAATTTCTTTATATCATATTTCCTGTTCATCCATTTGGTCTTGAGAATGAGATAGCATCAAAAGCAGCTAATGCTAATTGGGGTTTACGAGAAGCAATTCGTTTTATAATGCAAGATGAAGAAAGAAAGACAAAAATTGAACATGTTATGGTAACAACATGCGATGCTGATACATTATTTCATTCAAGATATTTCGAAGCATTATCAGCTGACTATTTAAAATGTATTAAAGAAAATGATTCAAGTGTACATCGTACGATATGGCAAGCACCACTCTTTTATAATTGGAATTTAGATCAAAATTCTTTTCCTGTTCGTATAACAGGCCTTGTTCGTTCTTTGATGACGATGGGTCTACTTATTCCGTATAATGTCAATCCCATGTCATGTTTTTCATTTTCATTGACACTTGCTGTACGTGGTGGTTATTGGCATCCACAAATATTTATGGATGATGTTGGTTATTTATTAACGATGATGATTGGAACACAGCGACGTATCCGTATACGTCTTCTACCTGTTCCCGTTCGATCTGGACCAACATCAGGTGATACATGGTTGAATGATGTAAAAGAATGGTATATCCAAGTACGTCGATGGGGCATTGGTATGAATATTTATTTTTTTTATGTCTGTGAAATACGATCTCAAACGCATGTTGAAATATACAGAAGAGAATATGGCGTTGAATCTAAGTTCCGCCTCCCATGCCTGGCTATCCGAGTTCTCCTAGCTTGTAATTCATGAGTAGCAGGATTAATCGGCATGATAAAATACCTTAGTCATACTAGACTCTACTCTCGTCTTCGTCCTTCACAAGTTCTTAATATTCGATCATAAATCATCTATCAATAATATTTCATTGAAAGATAGAATAGAATAACAAACGTAGTAGTTACATCGTTGTGCACGTTTTGAATCCTATAGAAATGATGGTGATAGTTCTTTTGTTAAATTGCTTTCCAAATGTTTATTTTTAGGTACAGCAGATAATTTCCATTATTTTGCTGTGAAAGTGCCACGTTTACCCATTGTAGCTTCATGCATCTTTGCTATTGGCTATTTTCTCTACTATGGTGTTATTCTATGTAGTGCAAGTTTGTTTAACGTATCAGCAGGTTTTTTTCCTTTACTGTGTCCAAATTTCGAATTAGCTTGGTTACCAAAACCATTCGAGCCTTATCAATTACAAATTTTCATTGGTGTTATCATTCCTCAATTGTTATATGGCATTTTATTTATTTTGGATGCTATTTGGTGTCGATGGACATTAAATGTAAAAGAAAATATATTTATTCTTCGAAATATTCTTCATTGGATTTTAACACCCTTCACATTAGTTGCATTAAGTTTCGTTCAACTATGGTCATATATTGTGTTATCTGTTCAAGGAAAGAAAGCTTGTATTCATAAAGTGGCTGGCAAGGCTACATTAGCTCAAATTGAAAGTACTGTTTGATGTGATATTTTTATTAAAATAAAAACAAAATAAAGAAAATAGATTCAATAGTGAATTTTATAATTGATTTTGTGTCTAAAGGTTGTGTTATGAATAATCTGAAAGTCAGCATTATCTCTAAAAATCAATAATAACTGAAAACATTTTACAGGAGATGTTTATCTTTTAGATCATCAGATGAAACATTAAGAAAAAACTAAAAGGAACAATAAAGTCTATCTAATCGTACATCTCATATAAACACTCAAGGTTTTCAAATTGTCCTCTTTTACTCTCTGTTAAATATATAATAAGAAAAATGATCACTATAGACACAGTACAAGTAATTACTTAACTGTACCTTTTAGATAATTGATTGCTTTCCTTGAATAACAGTATGCATTTCTTTTGATAATTAATTACTTGATTCATATTTTTATTATTGTAAAATATTTATTAATGAAAACTTTCTTTTCACACTCACTTTCAAGGTGTAGATTGTAAACATTCTCATTTAAAATCAAGCATTAATTCATATGAAATGTTTAGTTTTTTCACTAATCTTATTTCAATCAAAATAAGATCTTCATCGAAGAGAATTCATACTGTAAAAAGCTTTGATATATATATATATATCCCAAAAATGTAAATAATCGATTCGACATTCATATTTGAATAATTTTAAAATCCAAGAAAATTGTTCTGTCATTTATTTCTAGTTTCTGTTAATAATAGATAAGAATCATTTTCTCTCGAAAATAGAAATCAAACACATGAAAAGAAAAGTGACGGTCATTCAAAGTGCGACGATCGAATAGTTAAACGAATACCATTTGCATTCCAATGTTTATCTCTTATATGTTCTTCTAATCCAGCTTGCTCGTCTAAATTATGCTTTTCTAATGCTTCTTGACATTCAGTACAATATTCATACTGAAGATTCGTATGGTCAACATCAAGATGATGAAGTAATTCTCCGAAACGGTATAGAATCGATGACTCTAATCTTGTTTCATATGGACAACAATGAAAAAGTCGTTTTTTCGAATAATGCATTACAACTGTATGATTCTCTTTAGCTTTCTTGTTTTCGTGTTCATTTTGTAATTGAGTCATTTCTCTTAAAAATTGTACAAACTCATTTGTTTGTTCAAATGATCGTACTTGAATATGATCTCTTAAATCTTCATTCTGATTAATCAATTGTTGACATATATCTTCAAATGCTGGATAATGTTGAACAATAAGAATAAAATCATCATATAAATGATTAATTTGACCAAGTATAAATGCTATATTAAAGCCAATACCATATTCTGACGTTCGAAAAACATAAACACCATGATTATTAGCTTCGATGCGTTGTAGACGACGAACCACACCAGCTTCTTTATTTGAATAAAATAAAAATATATCACTATTCGGTGGAAAATCGTCCACAAATCGTGGAGACAAAGCAGCACTATTTAAACCATTGACACAATCAATAACGAAAGCTAATTTTGTTGGATACTGTTCAATAAATGATGATGGATATACATTAGTCATGACTGTTTTTTTTTCTTCTACAAAATTAAAAAAAAGTACAGCGAACAGTGATTTCTTTTACGCGTTCTCGCCTGTGTATGTTTAAGAAATCTACCCTTCCGACTCAGTCCGTAGGTGAATAGGAGTGTGAAAGCGACAAAAGGACGACGAAAACACAATTACCTTCTCTATTTGCCATTGCACAATTCGTATCGAGAATGCACACACAATTTTTTTTCGTTCGCTCTCTATTTACTTGATTTCAATTGTTTTTCATCATCGTGTTGTTCTCAAGGACGAAAAAAAAATGAATCATTAGTTTTATTTAAATATGCTTTTCGAACAGACAAGAATTTTTTCTCTGTCAACAATATTGAGGGTCACATTAAAATAAAATACCAATAATAATATGTAGCCTAAAAGATACCATTATTGTCTATCATGAATAAATCGTTAAATAAAAATCCTCATATGAACTTCATTAACAGTAAAACCTTCCTTTGTAGACATTGCCTTACTGTAGACATTTGCCTGTTCACGTTTGTAGTTTTTGCTGAAAAGGAATTTGCCAAATGTCGACGCCTCTCGATTCTGGAGAGTGAACATTTTTTCGGTTGTATCATTATTTAAGCATCTCTTGAAAATGGACAATCGTCCATGCTGTGTTCAAAGTCGGACACAATCATTTGCATGTACCCGTATATGAGATTTCTCATGTCGAAGGTTAAATCTTGTCTTCTAGATTTTTATTCCTTTTTAGACAACCAGTTTCTGTAGTTTTATCTTCCAAATTTTCGTTTTCAGACACTTCATCACGATTTTAGAAACGTTTCGTAACCACATTTTACGTTTCTTCTTCGGTGCATTTTAACAATAAACTATAGAAAGGAACAAAACAACAATTGTATATTTCTTTTTCTTCTTTTATTACTGCTAAGAAAGAAAATGAACTTCAAGTAATTATTTCTTTTTCTTCCTTCATACCAGTAATAAAAAATGATGATAAGAAAATATAAATTATTATTAGAAAGGTACATAACTCAAAATTGAAATAAAATTTGAATGCCCTTCTACATGAATATAAAGAAAAATTTGAAACACTCCATTTTCTCTTGGACACAGCTACACCTAAAACTGCGCTTTGAATAAATTAGTAAGTCACATATCCTTGAATAGAAAGATAGTTAAGAGGTGATAGATCACGGAGTAGAAAAGAAAGAAAGAAATAGACTCATTGACTCATGTACACATGCAGTGACAATATTTGATAATTCCTTTTCAATGAACTCAACCTTAAGATAATTTATATTTATTCCGACAAGGAAGTATGCAGCAAAAATTTTCTCATGATCTATATCAAAAATCAATGGCAAAAATCAAAAGAGTTTTAGCTACTGTAAAATTGATTTAAAAAAACATCGGAAAGTTTTTTTCATAGTACACCATAAAAAAGTTTTACTGCATATCATATTGTAACTTTTTGTTAATCACACAAACATGTATACAAATAGATATAAACATATATCTATTTATCGGTTTAAAGATAAGTGTTTGTTATGAATCTATACTTGAAGTGTATTCTGCATTAGAGTAATGAAAAAATTTCTAATAACTTCTTAACATCTTGTCTATGATTTTATTCTCTTTAATCCCTATTGTCGATGTCCATTATCACATATTCATATTCGATTACAATATATTTCGAGAAAGTAATTTGTTATCTTATGAATTCATCATGAGTGATGATATAGAATGAGAAATGAAAATAAGAAATACGAAAAGGTATTCGTTCGTTGAGATATTGTCAAATTAACGAATATTGACCGCAAACCAATTAATTATGAATGAATTCTCTTCATTATATGTATATGTATATGCAAATACATACGCCACTTCTCGTTTTCTTTTTTCCATCTGAATTATTTTAATTCATATAGCCTTCTTAAATATGAATTATTGTTGTAACAAATCAGAACGAGTCAAGAAACCAATTGACTGTACAAAGCGATTGCTTGTATTTGCAATGTTCTAACTGAAGGACATACTCTTACTCATTAAAACTGAATAACAATGTTCGAAAATGAAAATGTTCCATTCGAAATAGAATGTGAAATGTCTATCGTATGAAAGCAACAAAAAGAAACATAGATAATGGATTCTGTCATCATTTTGTTGTCTAATTTTATGACATTATAGCCATTTCACAATGTGTTTAGTCATAATTCATCGCTATCGGGATCATTCATTAACATTTATTGATGTATAACATATAAGATTATTTGTCGTTCATAACGAGTTATACTCGACACAAATATTCTATTCATGAATATAGTTCATTATTGTTTATATGTAACAAGAAACTGCGTAAACATATATCCTCTGATCTTTATCACCTGGTTGATTAACAGACGTTTTTCATATTCGTCTAGTCTAAATAATGTTCCGGTACTTTTTCATCGTCATGGTTGAAAAAATAAAAAGAGATTTGTTTTCGTTTCGTTTTGTCTCGTGAAAATAACTCACTAGTGATCTGCATAACCAATTGATATATATATATATATATGTATTTATTTATTTATAGCCGAATAAAATATAATAGCTTTTGCTATGCTTAGTCATATGGATCAATTGATACGAACAACATTGTTATCGATTTAGCTAACAAAACAATGAGTTGATGATTGAATGAATCAAACCCTAAGGCAGTTCTTTCTAAATGGTCTTATAACGATTGAGTAATCGATACGGTCGAATCTATTTTTATGGACATTCCATTTTTCGATTATTCATCGTTCAAATGATCACTCATCTCATGACTTCTTCTTCGTTTCGTCTTTTTTTTCACACGACGATGACGACGAAAACAATAAGAAACGGATAGAGGATGAATAGACCAATGTCATATGGTCAACCAATAGGTGAGAGAAGAAACCGGAGAGAGAGAGAGAGGGAGGAAGAGAGAGACAAGTAGAAGGGAAAAGAATCGACGCGTCATTCATATGTATAAATTGAAACTTGTTAAAAATTAGGCTCATTTCGCTTGTCCGTAACGTCTGTTGTCCATAATACGACAATGATCATTATCATGTGGCCTGTTCTAATAGCCACTTTAGTTTTATTTCGTAAGTATTCAATAATATTTTTTCAAATGAAAGAATAAAACGAACAATAAATTGTTTTCTTATTCTGCTAATTTTTTAGCTTTTACATATTGTTTTCATATATCAAATCTTTGTCAAAATAAATGTTTAAATAATGGTACATGTATATTCAACTCAGAAGATAAACGTGAATCTTGTCTATGTTCAACAGCATTTTCTGGTGATCGTTGTCAAATAAATATTGATGAATGTTCAAGTTCACCATGTCTTCATAGTGGTACATGTCTAGATGGTCTTGGTGAATTTATCTGTTCATGTCCAGAAGGTATGACTTTTTCCATTAAGCGATAAGATGTGCACATCCGGATGTCCTCTATTCACATGTAGACAATAGAATGTATGTTAAGGTTTCATTACACTTGACAAACGTTTTTTTCCTTTTTTTTTTCTCACACACAATCGGATGAGTGATTTGCAATTCTCTATTGAATTGAATACGTACACATACATAAAAAATATAAAAGAGATGTATATGTACATTTGTTGTTTTACTTGAAATCAATAAGGACTCTCAATAGGAATGTTCAAATGGGAATGAAACAAATAATTCAGATGATATTTGAGAATGCTGAAATGAAGTGGAACAAATAGGCACGCGTTCTATTAACACATAGAAAATATTTCTTCCCATAATTATTCGATATAAGATAGAGATCAGTATCTCACACGTATTTATTTGATTGAAAATAACAAACAAAAAGAGCATCAACTAAAAACAGCGGTGTGCGTGTCGCCGGTTTAAAGCGACGGTACATCAAAGAAGATGCACATGTCTGTGATGAGATCGTAATCTCACGGTTTATTCCCACCGTATGTTTTGTTTTATTTTTTCTTTTTCTATCAAGTCTTTGCGATATCCTGTTTTGTTTTTGTCTATCGGCAATAATAATAATAATAGATTTCATACATAATTAAATACAATCTTCTATTCTGTATACACTTTTATCTTTTATTCAGGATACAAAGGACGTTTTTGCGAAGTTCCTATTGATCCATGTCAAAATAATCCATGTGAAAATCAAGGCAGTTGTATACGTACATACAATAATAATTTTCGTTGTGTTTGTCCAACAAATTATTCAGGTCGACAATGTCAACTATTAATAAAAAATTTTTGTGCATCATCACCATGTTTACCGAATGCAACCTGTGAAAATTTATCTCATGGCTATCGTTGTTACTGTACATCGAACGATGAATGTGATAGAACAAAAATTAAAAATAAAACTTGTTCAACATTATCATCATTGAATAACACAAATCAATGTTTATATGGTACATGTCATCATGGAAAATGTAATTGTTTTCCCGGATGGATGGGAGATTTTTGTTCGGAAGATATTAACGAATGTAAAATGAATCCATGTATTAATCAAGGAACATGTTATGTAAGTATTTCACAGAGATATTCTAATTGTGATGGCTAATTTATAACATTGTTATATTAATAGTCAATTATGTATTATGTCATCGATTGTAGGAGTTCAAACAGTAGTTTGTAATGTGAGATGTGAATACAGTAGCGAGTTGAATGATGGAAACAAGGAAGAGAAAAAGACAAACTTTTTATAGCAATTTGTGAATAGATGAGTGGAACGAATTACCATGTTCATTTCTAATGATTAGGATGGATGGATGCAAAGAAGACACTTCCGATCGAACATGATTTTATTTGATCTAACTTGCATGTCTAGATCTTCGTCAAGCTCGATGACGAATAACTCATGTATCGCTGAAATTACGAGTAGACATTCTCTTACTGAATTCTATTCGAATGAGAATGACTAAAAATATAGTACAAATGAATGTGTTCACTTACGATGATATTCAGATACAAACATGTGTATTCAATAAAATTAAATCTCTTAGAAAAGAAAAAGAATGTAGCAATACAGAAAAAAACTAAATTAATGATCCATGTAACCTTCTGCATTCCATATTCAGTTTAAATGAAGTAACTTATGACATTGAGTATAATCGAAATTCTGTAGTTTGTTGTTTGAAATATATTGTAAGAGGAAGAAAATATTTTGAAAAAAATATCACCAATTCGCTACGTATATTCCACAGTCTGTAAATATTTGTATTCTATGTTTTGCTCATTTATTTGATTCGAATATGTTCCTGGTTATTTGTGTCATTAAGTTCTATGACAACTGTGTGAATGCCTTTTATTATCAATCTAAGATCTTATGAACGATGTTGAAAGAAGCATGCGTTCGATTTTGTTGTTAACGAAGTGCATCTTATTATACTTGTCTTAATCAATTATTTTCTTTGTTTTTCTTTAGAACACACCGGGTTCTTATTCATGCTTTTGTCCGCCAGGTACGACAAGTAGTAATTGTCATAATATTGAATGTGGTACATTTACGTGTTTAAATGGTGGTAAATGTGTTCGAAAAGAGAACGGTATATCTAATCGTTGTGCGTATATATTTGAAATAGAACATTGATCATTTTTAGGTATATCATTTTGCCAATGTCTTACGAATTTTTATGGTCATCATTGTGAACTTCTTGTTGTAAATACTCGTAATAATCAACTAACTTCGAATACATGTGAGATAAACAACTGTTCATTGAAAAAAAACAATCATCGATGTGATTCTGAATGTAATTTTCCTCAATGTCAATTTGATAATTATGAATGTACAATGCAACGTGACCTATGGGATTCATGTCCGATAAATGATTGTTGGCATTTATTTCAAAATGGAAAATGTGATGAAAAGTGTAATATTAAAGAATGTTTACTAGATGGTTTAGATTGCGATCGACAATTGGTAACATGCAAGTATGTTGAAAGATGTCATACTACGTTTTTGGAATAACTTATTCATTTTATTTTATTAAGTTCAAGTTATTGCCAATCGAAAGTATTAAATGGTATATGTGATCATGAATGTAATAAAATCGATTGTGATTATGATCGTGATGATTGTTTACCGACACTAAATGATAATCTATTGGGGACAATTGTATTACAACTTGAAATCAATAGAGAAACATTTGACAAAGGAAAAGATTCATTTCTTCGAAGATTTAGTAAGCAAATCTTTATTTTTTAGAAAACACATTCTAAATGTTATGTAATATTAGAATCCTCAAAAGTTCTATTTTAATATAAGATATGAACTATTACTCGAAGTGATTGAACTGTATTCTTTCTCTTTAGAAAGAATTGAGTGTTTTCATGAAGAACTAAGAAAAAAAATTTATGATGTCTGTATTCAGGCTATTATTTTTTGTTTAGTTGTATTGCAAAAATACGTATCGAATCTTTCGACACCTATTAAAAAATGTTTCAATTTGTAAAATCGATTTTTCTTGTTTGAAATAGCAGCATTTCAAGTTATGGAGCTCATTTTTTCGATTAAGCATCAACTCTTTGATACCTTGTATTCTAACATGTTTTTTTCCAATCAACATAAGTCAAATCTAGATTATTAAGGTGTCATAGAGAGTGGCGTGTTTTTTAGTAAATAATTTTCTTAAGCTCTTGATAATTAACTACTTCTCAAAATAGTCATGATGTAGATGTGAAAATCTTAAGATATTCTCTCGATTTTACGATCATCATTCGTTCAAAATTAGATGTGATTTAGATATTTTTTGAATAATACTCATTTTCTTTTTCGAACAAGGTTGAATCATGGTTTTATCAAACATTTTAGCTAAAAAGTCAACATAACTATGATATTGCATTTCATTTTCTAATCTGATGTAGCATTCACTGATAATAATTTTTCTTTTCTAGGCTCAATCTTGAACAGTCCAGTGAAAATATCATTGAATAAAGACGGTAGCGAATTAATCCTACCTTGGTATAAAGATGGTAATGATAAGACAAAACCTATTGGGTACGGCATCAATTTTTCCTGACGCAATTTCAGAAATGTATCTTTATATTTTTCTCTCTTTTTTTTGTTAGTATAAAAATCTATATAACAATATTAAAAACTTGTAATTCATCGATAGCATCGATCTGTCAGTTTGATAATGTTCGACAATCAGTTGATTATCTTGGTACATTACAACAAAATGGTGAATTAGCACAACGTCTTCAAATGCCCATATCTGATATTAATATACTGCCGGATGGGGGACAACCAGTAAAAGATAAATCAAAATATATTTATCCAGCAATGATCATCGCATGTTTTCTTATATTTACCATTTTGGTTGGTTATGGTTTAATGCATCGGCTCAAACGTCAAATTAAAGCACCTGTTTGGTTTCCATCAATATTTATTGATGAAAATAAACATGAACTACCATGGATGAAACGTGTAAAAACGAAATCAACCAATTATGATATACAAAATAATAAACGACAAAAACTAGAACAAAATTCTTTATCACCCGATTGTGAAATTACTCAATCAAATACATTAAATATACCTGGTGGTCCCAATGGTGATATTAACGTATTAGAATTAGAAATTTCACGTCGAGATCCATATGGAAAATATGAAGCTGATGAAGAAACAAATCTAAACTTTTATATTAGTCATGGTGCTGATGTACATTGTCGTTTAGGTACGAATCAAGAAACATTATTACATTTAGCGTGTCGTCGTCGTCGTTTGACAGCTGTAAGAATATTAATAGCAAACGGTTGTGATCCAAATGCACGAGATATATATGGTGCTACACCGTTGTTACGTGCCGTATCAGCTAAAGCATTTGATATCGTACAATTTTTATTGACCAATGCAAATCTATTAAAACTAGACATCAATGCAAGTACATATACACATGAAAGAGATAATGAAGAATTACCTGGTGATAATCCACTGAGAAAATCTATACGAGCAAAGTACAATGATATAGCCGAATGTTTGTTAATAGCTGGTGCTGATGTTGATGCAACTGATCGTTGTGATGCATCAGTTGGTGGCAATGATACACGTATTGGTATGAGAATTCAATTCAGAATTAAGAGAAGAAAAATTCATTTTCTCTCCTTTTTTGTTCCTAAAAATGAATTCTAGGTCGAACAGCACTACACTATGCAGCTATTGAAAATAATATGAATGGTGCTCTACTATTATTAAAACATGCTGCAAATATTGAGGCACAAGATGAGCACGTATGTATGCTGTAAAGATTACTTCTCATTTTGATTAACATAAAAATTTTCTTTAGCTCGAAACACCTTTATTTAAAGCAGCATACAATCTATCGTTTGCAACATGGGAAGTTTTGATTTGTCGTGGAGCAAAAAGTCAAATAGCAAATGAAGATGGTTATACACCAAAATCTATAGCTATGAAACAAATCGGTGCTGGACCATTTCGTTTCGGACCTGATAGTGATGAAGTATTGAATAATATTAAACCAAACTCGGATGCTGAAAGACATTTTATACAATGGTTGAAAAATGAATGTCCACCTAATTGTCGTAAGTTTGAATTTGTTTTACAATTTGATTCAATGTCGTACAATATTTGCTTGTCTGGTTTATTTTTTTTTCCTAAACTAGATCTTGAGTCGACTAATTCAAAGAAAGAAACTATAAGGAAAAAACCGATTGTAAAAAAGAAAACAAATTTTATTCATCATTATCCACAATCAACACCTGTTCTTAATAATAATTCACATGTACAACCAGCAGTACCACCATCACTACCACCATATACTATGACAAATTGCTATCAACAACCATTTTATAGTCAATATTCAATGCCAACATCTTACACACACGTTGAACATTTTCAACCATCACCACCACCATCATCACAATGTGACATAGCTGATCAAGAACTTTACTTTCCTATATCATATCCATCGTTTAGTTTATAATGTGTTTTTCTTTTTGTTTTCTTTTTTTCTCCCCACCCCCGGTGATTGTATCATTGTGTAATATTAAATAAAATAAATCTATTTAAAAAAAGATTGTATCAAATATCTTATTTCATTCGTTGTTCCATTGTCCTTTTCCCGTTATATGATAGGGTCTAATATTCTTATCATCGAAATTCGTGTGTATTTATCGAGCTTGAGAATAAGTATTGCCATACATATTAAAAATGACAACATCAACTCCAAGTTGGATTAACGAATATCTCCAGAATATCACAGTGAATGATGATGTATCAGTGAATGCGAATGATAATGATCTACATTTACCATCGAATCCTTTCGTAATATTTGTATCCAAATGGACTTTACGTTTTGCATGTATATTGATTACCGTTATATGTCCGTGGGCAAATTATAAATTGATAGAATTGTTTCAAACACGTCGTTTTCATAAAGAATCATCGGCTAAGTGGTATATAATATTCAAAGCAACATTCGATTTGACTTACATGTTTATATCAATTCCAATTATATTTTGTCTTACATTTAATATTGATATAATTCATAGAAATTTTCTTACATGTAAATTAATAACATATATACATTATTTGTCTGATGATTTGATATCTATATTACTTGCATTATTGTGTATTGATCGTATGATGCGTATAACATGTAATTGTCGTCTTCGTCAACGTTTTTCATTAAGTATATGTATTATAACAGTGATCTTTTTTACAATAATTAATATTCATCATATTATACGTTTACAACATCGAAATGGTTTTTGTCATAAAACATATTTAGGTATATGGGATTATGATTTTGATATATATTATTCATTAGTATATACATCAATAACATGGACAATTATATTTATTGCATCATTAAATTTAAGTGTGAGTCTTTATTATGATCGAGGAAGACGTTTACAATTAGAAAGGCAACGACAGCAACAACAACAAGAAAATAAAATGAGTAAGACTTTTCTTTCTAATAGTGGTTCAATAGGCTTTGATAATGATCGAGCTGAATTAATCAATAATACGGGTAGATATAATTTAAACATTTTCCTACGTTCCTACTCTTGTTGTTCTTATTTTATAGACGATATCGATTCTATAGTAGCCGTAACTATTGACGAAAGTAAATTTGATAATGGATCTGCGGAACAAGAACAACAAGATAATGTTGATTTACAAATAACTGTATGTGTTTTAATTGTATCGGCCATATTTCTTGGTTGTAATTTACCAAATTTTATTATATTTATTATGAGATTTGTTTATCAATCAGCTTTTTCTACTATTGGTTATATATTTGTCTATGCATCAATTTTTCCATTATTAATTGCTCATACTATAGGTTACTTTATTTTTAATCATCTTGCTGCACGTATTTTTCCTAATATTTCCTAATGATTTATTTTAATCAATGTTTTTATAAAACAAAAAAAAGATTATGATTGTTGTTTTCTGATGATTCAGACTTTGGTTGTCGTAATAAAACATATTCTCCTCTTGGTATTTATGCATTCTTTTTTTTTTTAGCTAAATCGAGCAAAAACTCAAGATCCATCCAGACACTAGAAATCATGAAGAGAAAAAAAGGAAATAAATAAATCGATTGTTCAAGAAAACAGTTACTTTATAATATGGATTTAATATTTTTAGTCGAGATCGAAAATGATGGATAGGAAAAAAACACAAGCTTTTTGAAAGATCTAATAAAAATAACGAAAATATTTGAATGTGATATACTATCGTATGGAGGATTTTCCATTCTGATAAAAGTAATCTTTCAACACTTTAAATATTGTTGAATGAACCATCATCAACAAGATAATACTAAATCACTATAGTCTTGTCCGTCAACAAATTAAGTTCCAATGATAAACAACGAGTATGATGATAAATGTCTTATATTTAAGGCACATGATTGATTTCTCATCTCATCGATCTTTTTTTTTTTTTGAGAAATATTCATCACCAACTGATATCCGATGGATATTATCTTAGTTCTTTAATCGATCCATCTAGTCCATTCATTGAACCTCGTCTTCTTGTACTTTTCATATTGAAATTGACTACAAACGAATCAGTAGTGTGTTCGAAAATAATTTTCAATTGATTTCAAAGATCAATATGATGAATGCAAAAATTAAAAACACATCGGATAGGTCACCTAGATTACTGCTAATCGATAGATCGAATTGATTGCTAAAAAAAAGTGTATTAGTTTTACGTCACCTTCGACAAATCATTCATACGAAAATAGATTAATTGAGTTTTGACTTAAGATAAGCATGGAATGAAAGGTTTTTTTTATTTTGTATTAAAACGATTATATTACATCGTATGCAATCTAGTCAAGATGGTCGATGAAGATATTCTTGATAAATAAACGTTTCACACTGAATCAATTTATATCAAAATTCATATTGAGATCATGCATCGACTTGGTAATTATCTATTTACGAAGAGTTTATTTTCCGAATACAAATTCTTTGTAATGACTTCAAAAATTCATTTAATTATGCATAAGCATTCGACGTTTAAATTCTATAATTCCAAAAATCAAATATTTGCAAAAATTGCTCAAAAAATACTACTGATTAATAAATAATTTAAAAAGTTTCGCAGTGCCTTTAAAATTTGTAGACAATAGTATGTACATTTGATCTTGTGTTTGCTTTGATTTAGTAAATAGATAGCAATCGACAATATTAAATTACTTTGATCTACTGAATCACAAGTTAAAATAATACTGTATCTCAATCAGTTCATGATAAGATTATCAATGAAATACATGTAATATTTTCCTTATTTATTATTTTTTCGATTACTTCTATACCAAACTGAAGAAACATGCCAACAATTTTATCAATTTACATTAGAACATCTAATGAATATTATCACTCTACTAGTACCTTCGAAAAGCTTTTATATGTT
The DNA here is from genome assembly GCA_900239685.1 of Rotaria macrura. Taxonomy (NCBI): domain Eukaryota; kingdom Metazoa; phylum Rotifera; class Eurotatoria; order Philodinida; family Philodinidae; genus Rotaria; species Rotaria macrura. The sequence continues at coordinate 551 of OENT01000071.1, read as the reverse complement.
CTGTTACAATAAGATATTTTTAATGCAAATCATCTCTGAAAATATTCAAATATTTATATAAATATATAAATATATACATACGATTATTTCCGTGCATAATCATCATTATTTTGTGATTTTTCATTAAAAAACCACATTGAACACGAAGTCACGTAGTCAATATTTATTTGAAAACACCAAATAAGATCTTAACTAACCATGAATATCTAAATCGCATCTTACTATGGCAATTCTTTTAATAAAATTCCACTTGTCTTTGTTTTAAAATTAGAAGATAGAGAAAGTGTTTGTATTATAAATAATACCTTTACACATGATATGTCTCTATCCACAAAAAAAACGAATCGATCAATGAGAAATCGAAAACTTTTTCTTTCTTGTGAATTATAATTGAAGAAAATGAAACGAATGACGAACAAAATAATTTAAAATCGTAAGAAATATGGACGAATATTTAAGTATGATATTAAGAGAGATATCGCCAGGCTATAGACCAAGCCGTCCGGAGGTAAATTTTAGATTTTGAAATTTAGTATTTCGTTTGATAGCTT